>PVLD010013329.1:0-56480 GCA_004027595.1 Dinomys branickii | reverse complement strand
TCCCTACTATCTTATCTATAATTTGGTATTTCCTTTAATGTTTTTGTGTTAACTAATGTGAAGATAACTATGTAATACAACATCCAGTTCTAATTCCTTACTATATTCTGTATAACTTTGTATTTTCTGTATTGTTTATGGCTTTTCTGGTTCATATGTCTCCATTCTTTTGTCTTTAAAATAAAATTAAAAAAAAAAAAGAAAAGAAAATATCCATTAAAATAAGCTAAAGATCTTCATAAGGCTAGTAATAATTTCCAAGGAATTATTAATAGAATATTTTATAAAAACAATAGAACTAACAATTTCCCTTTTATGGCAATAATACACATTAGAAAATGTAATGTGAAAATTTTCAGGTGATCTATTTATGTATCTATTTCTCTCTCCCTCTCCCTCCTTTCTGTCTCACCTTGTAGTGAAAAGGCTTCATATTAAAGCACTGGTCTAGCATGGACAAATCTCTGTATTCTACATCAAGCACCAAAAAAAAATACCACCCCCTCCAAAATCTATGAGTGTGAATGTCCCATGAGGAAAAAAATATTTCATAAATATTTTCCAGTAAGGAAAATCTCATATCCACTACTTTTCAGCACTTGCTGGGATATAAATGTGTAATACTGAAAACAGCTGCTCCACACTTTGATGTTCTACGATAGTTCAAATCAAAGACTTGTAGTCATTATAAGGAAGTTTACATTTTCAGGTAATTTCCTTGATTAGTCAATTTTCTCACTAGTGAAAATATTCAGAATAACACAAGTTTTTCCATATTAAAGCTACTTCGCTGCAATTGAAATATAGTTTGCTTTCTACTTCCATTAATATATCCCAATTTAAATTATTTAATTTGTAACTTGTTGAATAGATAACAAATATTCAGTTGGAACACTTTAAAACTAAAAATAAAGTGCACTTTAATTAATCACAACTATGAAGCAAAACTTTAGATGAAATATTCATGTTTTATGAATCTTGCTCTCAAATTTATCATCAAGATAATCTTCAAATTATATTTTAAAATCTACTGAGAGATTCTAAAGGTGTTGCGGCCTTTAAAGAACAAAAAGATTCACCCAATCACTCTGCAACATAAACAGACAAGAAATTAAACTTTTATTTCAGTTTTGCTACTTTTTATCTTCTAGGGTCCCCCCCCATCCTGCACATACACATCCAAATACAAACATTGAAGTGGGTGTGCATAAAAATTTTCCTCTATATAAACAGCTTTATTCTTTGTTGTTACATAGTAAATTCAACTTCTCCTATTACTCAGCAAATAATGTATCAGATATCATTTACTGGAAAGCCACTAAGAGAAATACAAGCATACGTTTGAGTCCAAAAATATTAAACTGCATGTGTAAGTGTTGAGTTGAGTGTCATACATGTTTTTAAAAACAGAAGAAATGAGAAAGCATGAGGAACAATGATGTACAATTTTTTTTATATCTAGGGTTCAATGTTTCAAAAAATGATCATTCTGAAAGTAAAACTTCATGTAAAACCCTTAAGGGTGTGTTGAAATTTAGACAAAGAACATACACCCTTTTATTGATTAATTATGATTACTAGTAGTCGTGCAAAATAAAGATCTATGCTGATAGTTTTAAGTTTATGCATTCAACTTTGAAATAAAAATAATTTATAAAATTCTACCTTGGGATTTTTGCAAATGGAAACTGTATGAAGGTATAAATAAGCAGAAAAATCCAAGTTGGCCTCTGCAGTGTCTTTAAAAATTTATGTATGTGTGAGCATCCATAGTCTTTCTTACTTGTGCAAAAATGTATTATAGGAAAATAAAAATGATATTTTTCTTTCCAGATGTACAGCCTACCTTCATTCTTTTAATAGTGCCTATTACAAATTCAACATTCAGAACGATGACTCACATTTAAAAACTAAAACACAAAACCTGCTCTATTATTATTAAGCATTTATTAAATATTCTTGTGTTAAGTATCTCCAAGGAATCGTCCCTACTTTCACAGTGTTTAGAGTGTAATGATAAGAAATTTATCTGTTTTGCTATGTCCCTTGTTTATATGTATTTTTCCAAAAATAAAACACACACTTATCCACACACAGTGTTAAACATAGCACACACGTGACTGCTTTAAAAATATACACAAAATTACAATTTTTTTGGTAGGATGATAAGCTAGTTTGGACAATGGTGCTTACTGTTTTATGTAGGTTTCACTCCAGCTAGATACTTCTCCTTATCTGTTTTTCTAAGATTTTCCCAAAAGAGAGCTTATCCACAATTTTCGCAGCTGTTCCCTGCACCTCTGATGAGAAGTCTGTTGCTTGATTATGAATGAGGTGGCATCTTGCATCTTCCTGTTCAGGGCAGAGCCTTGGACATCCAAGGGTTAAGAGAAACTTCCAGTTCTGTACAGCCTATAGATGAAGTTCAGAGTTATATTTCCTTCCTCTTTTCCAGCATTTTGGAATAAATATCTATCACTTTATCTTCACATCTACTTTTTCATTCAATTCAATGAGGAAAGTTAATTTTCCCAATAAACTGTTCTCAACTGACTGGATATCCCTAAAAGTAAAAGTCATATGAAGCTCAATCTATGTCTGACAAATGACACATTCAATAATTCAAGATGGATTAAATGTAAGTGAGAGTTTAAAATTAATAAGCTAAAAACTAAGAAGGGAAAATTTGTATTTAAAGTAAAACAAAGCATTGTTGGACTTGAAAGAGCTTGTTACGAAAAAAGAATTTTGATAAGTGGCTCTCTCTTAAAATTAACTTTTTCTTTCAAAAGTCATCCCATGAATATGAAAAGAAAAGCTAATTAATAAGAACTACTTATAAAATGCTTATTTAATACATATTTAGATGTAGAATACATAAATGATTCTGTAAAAGAACCAGTAAAACTAAACTCCCAAGTAATTCAATTCAAATATACTAAAGTAGTGAGCAGCACTCATTAGAAAAGAATGAGTCCATAAATGTAAACATACATGTAAAAAAGAAATTAACGTGACTAAAATTAAGGAAGTTCAAATAAATACCAAAATAAAATGTCGTGGCAGAGTAACCAAAATAAGCAGAGTGATGACAACAAACGCCCATGAGCTTGAGAAGCAACGGGGTGGTGTGTGCGTTACCGGTGGGACCAGGCAACCTGGAGCTCCAGGAAAACAGCACAGCAGTTTTCCACAGCAAGACTTACAGGCATTTGTTCCCGAGAAATGACGACTTGCATTCACACATTAAATATGGATTGAGAAAAATTATATATATGTATGTGTGTATACATATATATAATAAGTGTATGTGTATATATAATAAGTATATATAAAAGCATATATAATAATAAGTATATATAATAATATATAACTATATGTATAATAAGATTTATAGGCAGTTTAATCATACGACCCAAAATCTGAAGTCAATCCAAATGTTCTTCAACATCTAAATAGTTAAAAACATTGGTACATCCATTTTGGGGACTGATGCTTAGCTATATAATGAATATATATACATACATATAATGTAATTATAATGAATACAATATCTATTTAAATTAAAATATATGAACTGGATGCCTCTCCAGATGGTTGAAAAATTCAACTCTAGAATATATATTTGGTTTGCAAAACAACCTTAAAGTGACTACTTTAAAAACAGAAAAACTAGATGACGGCCAGGGTCAGAATGGCTGAGGGTGGCAGGAAACGCACGTGGGCAGCAAGCGTACTCGGCGAGGCCTTTGCGGAGATGGGAGTGGTCTCTGTGCTGACTGTGCCGATGCTGAGCCCTGGCTTGCTCACCGTCTTGCAAGATGTGTCCGCTGGATGGAGCTCTGCCTGCGCAGGGTGTTCACGGGATCTGCACACCGGAGCGCACTTTCAGGGTGAGAAAGGGTTCATCTGAATCATTCTGAGGAAAGTGGATGTGCCTACCGGAAGACCATAAATGTTAAGTGAAATACGTCAGACATTCATGTTTAAATATCACATGCTTTCCCTTATGGGAGAAACTTGAAATATAAAAGATGAAAGGGAAAAATAAAAGAGAGATATTAAGAAATAGGGAGCTGGGTCTTTATCAAACGGGAAGCAACCAAGAGATGGAGCAGGAAGGAGGGAGGAAGGGGGCGGAGCGGGAATGGAAAAAGAACTAAGATGTGCTACATTTATTACCAGCTTTCCTTGAGGAACATAAGCACTGTGTACTGCAAACATTTACTAATAAAACATGTCATAACATGCGGGAAAGAAGAAACCAAAACACAGAAAGAGTTGTTTTTGGATTTATGATTCCCTGATACCTCCTTTTGTTATTTCAGCTTTTAAAATGCCTAACACACAGTGAAAACATCCGCTGGTAACAGACGAATGCTTATTTTCTAAGCTTTGAACAACTGCTGCATTTCTGTAAAGATATATTTTTAAATTAAACTAAGAGAAGATAACACAATCTGCCTAACTATACTGAACATTATTTGTGAACAATATTGAATGCTCAACAAGTACTTACTTTAGAAAACAAAGCAGCTCAGATATGTGTTCTTAAATGTAAATACTGGATTAATACTTATATTGCTCCGTTGGTGCTGGGCATGCTGCTAGAGATTTATGGGGTTGGAATATGTGTCAAATGCTAATCAAAAATTTGATTATCAGCATTAACATAAGAACTTGGCAATGTGAAAATATGATTTACCCCAGCTAGAATTCCAGCAAAACTGTAGTTTTAATTTTATCTGACCCAAAACGAGTTAATTTTGCAACCTGATTGCGTTATTTAAATCTTCGAATTTCCATTTGCTCTATTCCAAGGAAATAAAATTGTCTCCAATAGTGTTAAATATCTCTGTGTGAATATATGGTTCTCCCACCTGTTAAGCTTTTCTTAGTTACTTAGAGCATTTTTACATCTGATTTGCACAAGATTACAAAATGGGCGGTAAAACAAACATTTAGTAAACAGAATCTCTAGCTGTTACTATGGGTACCCTTTCACAAGAGTACGGTGACACTGTTAGACTGTAAGCACAGGTAGCCGTAAGTGTCATAGTTAGCTGTAAAAACACCGCGGAGGCTGTCTTTGAAAAGGTCGCATTACAGTGGTCGGAATCTCAATTTAGCAGGGAAAGAGTACTGCACTCCAGATAGAAGAGTAGCAACTAAGCCAACGGGCCAAAGGTGAAAGAGTTGAGCTTTTCTTAACTCCTACTGTGATCGTATAAATAAGAGACCAAAACTAGAGGAAACAATGTTTCTGTTTCCTCCACTCCTCCCCACAGCCCAGCATGCAAGCTGCAAGCAGACCAGGGTACAAATGGAGTCCTTCTCCAGAGGGATCCCAAACAAAATCCTCCAGCGGTTTTGCTCTCCTGGTCTTGGGAAGAAGACTGGGAAGTAGGTTTCCCTCTCATCCTGATAAACTTCAGGAGAGCGTTCTGAAGAAGACCTATGCCTAGGACCACAGACACAGAGATCCTGGAATTACAGTGCCTGAGCCAGCATGCAAATAGGCAAGGTCAAGCCTGAGTCACCCTCAGCAGCCCCTAAAGTCAGAAACTACAATCCATTGGCTGTGTGCCCATCACCTGGGTCAAGGGTGCCTGATTACCTAGGAGACCTGTCAGGAGAAAGTTTGTAATCACCTTAGGACAAGCCTAAAACGTCGCATGGGGGTGTTCAAGGAAGAATCAGACTCCTTCATCCTTAAAATGCTCAAGGAAGGTCCTATTGGGATAGGGCTGGGGAGGAGTGGGTTGGAGCCTTGTTTTCCAGAACAGTTACTTATGTAAACTACTGAGACACTTGTAACAATAAGAAAAAGAAAGAGAGGAGAGAGAGGACTCAGAGCAGGGCAGAGTAGGAGCAGAAGAAAATAACTAATTGAATGAAATACATGTACTTGAGTAACACTGCAGACTAGTGATCAACTGAGGAGGCATGTGAGACAGTGGAAAGGCAGTGCTCAGAACCCAGACTGTTTTGCTGTATGGATCAAGTGGAGAGGTCTGAGAAATACTGTAAAACACGGAGTGACACGTGGTCACCTTATAAGCAGGAAGGTTACATATTTGCATTTTTTATAAAGTTACCACAAAGGTTCGTGCACATTGCATTATGGTGGTGTAAGGCAGAACTGGAGGTGGTGGCCAAGTAAGTTAATGTTGAAAGAATTTAGAAAATATATTGGCTTCTGTAATGAAGCAGGGACCAGAAGAAATAACCTGAGATTGAATGAGAAAGTGTGTTTTGAGTTCAAATTGATATTCTCAGTTTTGTGGTATGTGAAAGAAAAATACAACTAAATGACTTCCGGTGTTACGATCAACAGAGTACATGGAGGTGTTATTTTACTGATTTTGAGTGAAGAATGAATGAAAAACAAATGCAGAAGATAAACATTTTATTTTTGACAATTTCAGGCATTAATATAGACATCTGTATGGTTAAGTAAAATAGACAATAGTTCAAAATATCTCTGAAATCAATATACAATATACATGAATATCATTTAATATAATAATTATGTACATCTTAATTTACTTGGGGGAAATAACCAATGAGCTTATTTCCAATATTATGTTAAGCAGTTTTAGAGAACTGTATGGAGTTTTACACATTGTTATGAATTAAAAGCAAGGATAAGCCCTTGTCTTCTTTTATCAAATATGAAAGATCTTATTCCAAAAAACTGGCTGTTAAACTTTTGCTGTATTTAAAGTTTACCAAAATGATCACTTTCAAAAGTGTTTTTGTTATCAGATATGTACAAGGACAAAGTGAAAGTTTGATTTAATAATTTTTATCCAAGCTTTCATGGTAGCTTAGGCCATGATACTGTCCAAAGAAAATATATTAAATCATTTTTTTGCCTCTCCTTTCTCATGTCTCGTGACAATATGTACTCATGCCAAAGTATTCATCTTTGAGATATGTGTCAGAGTAGTTTTATGTAAGAAAGTAAGGAGGAAAACAAAGAATTGTAAGGTGATTTTCTTCTAAATTTTGTGACAGCTGACTCTTCTTAATTGGTATTTTAATTTTATAGCAATTCCAGCTAGTTGGGGGAAGATGTACAATAATTCAACAGTTTATCAGAAAATCTGCAAAAAAACTATCACTGAATGGTCATAACAACCTTAAAACTGTATCGTTTGAAATTTTTAACTTGTGAAATATTTAATCTCAGAGATTAGGCAGTTTGTTCAATATCACAGAAGATATATAGGATAGATTCTGAGTGTTATGTACTTTGCAGAAGTTAACTGTACATAATAAATAATGACTGTTGATAATAACAGTGGCTCTTTTATTCCTTTTGGGAATGGCTGAAAGCATAGATTTCTTAATAGGAAATATTACCATAGTGATTATGATAAAATTTTTATGAAACAAAAACAGATACACATAGTTATGCAGCTCTCTTAAATTCTTTGCAGATTTGTATTCTTCTGCTTCCTTTTAAAATTTTTGTCAAATATTTGTAAGATACTTTTAAATAACAGTCACAATGTCATACTAGGTTGTGATGAGTTACTTGTTAGATTCTTTTGTTAAATATGCTTTAAAACTCACTTCAAATTCTGTTATTAAATACTTATTATTTGATACATTGAGGGTTTGTTTGGTTCTGTTATACCAGCAACAGTTATTGATTTTAGACAAACGATATAAGAAATGACTGTGTATGGCATAATAATTTATAAACTTAAATAGTATTTAACACGATTAAAATATTTTGAGCACGTAACAAACTTAGAGAAATAGTAAAAATAATTGAGGTCTATTATATGAAATGTTCATTTAAGTCAATAGAACATTGGATGAAACATTGATGTCATACTAAATGTTTATTAATATATTTCTTATAATTACAAAAATTTGCAAAGCAGTAAAATGATGGTACTTCATAGTACAGATTTCTCAGGATGAGAATTTTTATTACTTAAATCTAACTATACAAGAGTTCTATTAGAGATAGAAGCAGTAATAGCTTGTTGAAAAAAGTACTACAAGAGTTCAAGTTCTTTTAAATATTTATTTCTAAAAGTGAAAGATGTTAATTACTCTTTAACCTTAAACATAGTTTAAAAATTAACTATAATGATGAATTCCCATTGATTACAGATTACAAACCCGTAGTTCTCATGTCAAGACTTTAAGGAGGTGGCCAAGGGTAGCTTAATAGATAAGGGACCAGTTCAGAGCCATAGAACTCTGCCTGTGTTACCTGTGGTGGAAATGTAAGACTCTCTAGCACTGCTTCTCCATCATTCAGTTTTATCTTTGAGTTTGCATTGGAAGTGAAGCTGAGAGAACTGTGTTGTATGCATGGTGGGCTTTGCTCACACACCCTCCTGCCTTCTGACTTTCCTTGTCGGTCCAGGCTAGGTTCTAGCTGTTCTCTGGATGCCACAGGATTTACAATCCTTCCTTTGACTGGTTCTTACTGCAACTGCCCTCCAAGTGGCAAACAGCGGAATGAAAAAACAGAGAAGGCATAGTGCTGAAAGGGTAAGTTACTGATTAAGCTATGTTCTCTTATTTGTGGGACATGACCGGGTCCGGGGAAGGTTAAGGTGTTCCACACAGAGCCAACCACTTTCATTTTGCACCAATGGCAGCAGTATAGTTATTCATGAGAAAAGAGAACTGTATATAGCACATAATATTGTATGTAACACTGTGTGACTTTGAACCTTTTATGCATATTTTAAAATTCACAATATTCTTGTAAATTGGTTTATTGTAACATTCCCTGTGCTGTGAACATAACTAAGTCTGGGTTTAGGACTACTTAGCACATCACACTTTGTTGGAAAAAAAAAAAATATATATATATATATATATATATATATATATATATATATATTTACTAATGTAGAATAAGTTAGTGTAAAATATATCTTACACGAATTTATTAGTGCTGTAACAGATAATAGAGACCAGGTATGATGAACATGATGTTCCTTTTTAATAACAATTGCTTGCATCTGGTAAACTGGAAGGTAAATATTTCAATTTTCTTCCCTTTTTTTTTTGAGACAAGAGCTCTCCGTGTAAGTCAGGCTACACTTGAACTCACCAAGAAGCTCCAGCTCTCCTTGAACTTGAACTTGCCATGATCTTTCGGCCTCATTCTGGAATTACAGATGTTCATCTTCATGCCCAAATCTGACTGTAATTCTATATTTAAGGGTCGCTGATGTTTCAGGAATTTGAATAAGCTAAGGTTCATCCTGTCTATAAAAGGTCAGGGAAGGACAGATTCAGATAAAGTCAAAGTTGAACCTAAAAGCAGGGGAAAGTCTTCACCCGCTTGCAGCTGCATAAACGCAGGTGTTTTCCGTCCCTGAGGGGAGGATGGACAGGCATGAAACCATCAGATGCTGTTTCTGTGAGGTAGGAGTGAGAGGGAAAGGGAGAGAGAAGGGTGTTAATTGTGCATTTTTGGATAAAAATGTTCTCTCTTCTTTTCAGCACACGGATTGATTTCTGTTTGTGGTTTGTCTCTTCTTCGCGGTGCACAGCGCTGATGGAGCGGTCAGCAGCTCAGCCTTCCCCGCTGCCCAGGAGAGCAGGGGTGACCGCATCGGAAACTTTTCAGAAATGAATCCAAACTCATCAATTTATAGAAAGAGCCAGAAAGTAATTCATAATTCAGCCTGTGTAATTGTTAGCTGGAAACCACTGCATAAAAGACGAATTTACTTTTTCAGCTAGCTGAGTAGCTGAAACCAGAGGAACCAGTTGCTGAGTTTATGAGGTAAAGAATGTGCAGCAAACAAAAACTATAGTAAAATGTGCTCAATGTAAAGCAAAGTTCTTCATGGGACAATATTGAAGAAACTGACAGGTAGGAAATTACAGCAGCAGATTCTAAAGCAGTTGGAAGCAGGAGTGACAGCATTGGGAACACAGAATTTAAGGAAACAGACGTCACTTGGAACCAGTGTGCAGCCATGTAACGTTTGATGATAAAGAGAAAGACTGAAGACAATGTTCCAAGTTCCGAGAGACCAAAAATATAGTTTCAGGAGCAAAGTAAAAGAGGTAGGAAACAGGGTTGTAGACTCTGTAGATACCATAAAGATTTGTGGGTAAGGAGAGCAGGGGAGAATGACAGCAAGCTCCGCCATAATGATGTACCTGTGGGCGTGGGCGTGGGTGTGGACATGGATAGATATCTATGTATCTGTTTACATGCCAGTAGCCTAAGATAAATGGAAATACTATGCATTACAAATATGTATGAGAAATTTTTTAAAGGAGCATATGAAGTTGTAATTAACATACTATAAAATATAATTAAACAAAAATAATATGTGCCATTGATTTAGTTCAACTGATGAATTTCTATTTTGTGGTTATTGCTTTGGTAGTGTGTGTTGCTCTGATCTGGTAATCTGAAATTGTAGTGTACTAAATGACCTGTTGTTTAAAAGTCTACTTTGATTAAAGAGCAAATCAGGTAAAAATAAAGAGAATGTTTTAAATGTGGTATCTTTGATCTGTACTGAAAGATAAAATATGAGCTACTTTAATTTTTTTTTTTTTTGTACCAGAAATCAAACTCATGTGCTCAGCCTTGCTAGGCAAGCACTTATGCTGCTGAGCTATATCCCCAGCGCAGACCTACTTTGACATCCTTTATTTATTTATCTTTGTTACTGGGAATCAAACTCATGACTTTCTGCTTGCAAGGCAGGCACTTACACTGCTGAGCTACATCCCAGGCCACAAGTTACTTCTTTTAAAAGAGAAAACTATGACAAAAGAATTTGACATGTTATAGGCTCTTTATTTTCAAGTAATACAATTAATTTATTATCTCATACACTCAGCCATTTTGTTAACAAATATTGTGACACAAGTCGAGATATACATAGAGATTGACATGAAAGATTACAAATTAAATATAATTGTAATTTCAGCCTAATATTTCTGAATGATCTAATTTGTAGTGTTGCTCCAATTAAAATATATTTTCTTCACTAAATAGAATGTCTGGATGTTTGTAATAACTTGTTTTATACCTTGGTCCTTAAATTAGTACTAATAAAGAAAGTAAAATTGTCTTCATTTGGGAAATTAAAATTCACTGGGGAGAAGGGGCATTCAAGCGAACATGAGAAATTTTTCAGTGTCTGACTCATTTTATTTAATATAATGACTTCCATTTCTAACATTTTTCCTGCAAATGATAGGATTCAATTCTTATTATACATTGTATAGATATATTTTAAGAATCACAGTGTACACTAAAAATATGCACAATTAAAAATAATTTAAAACATGGCAGTTTTCTGGATATGAAACTTTTATTGTAATAAAATATAACATATAATGTCATAAAAATAAATATCTGATATTTAACGTTCCAAGTTTGCTCCTGGTTTTTTTGATCAAAAAAGAGAGCATGAGTGGAAAAACTGCCATTGCGGGTTTAACCTGTGTAGTACCTGGATGCAGTTATTTTCTAAGGATATTATTTTCATATAAAAAAGCAGAACGGAAACTAAAGTTTTAATTTTAAAAAATTCTTCTGACTGAATCTTCATTTTTCCAAATCAGTAATTGAAGTATATATTATGTTTAATTTAAAGAAATTTTATTACTGAATTGAAAAGATGACTGTGAATCAACATAATCGTAAATAATGGAAATTTGTGTTACTACTTTATGTGCTATAGCTTAGATCTAAAATGTTCCTAATACTGCCATGTGTTCAGGTGGCACATTTGGAAGGTGACATTTGGGGTGCCCAATACCCTTCAGTGGATTAGCCTATTGAGTTCTGGGCCAATGTGTTTTTAGGAGGTCGAGTCTCCTTGATGGTGGGTCACTGGGAATGTCACCTGTCTGCGACTCTTCCTCTCTTATTCTGATTCGTGGTTGCCATGGAATACCACATCTTCCTTATGCCAGACCATTCCACTATGATATTTCTGCCTTGGAGCCAGTTATCCATTGACTGAGTCCTCAAAACCATGAGTCAAATTGGTCCTTTCCTCTTTGCAGTTATGTCAAGTATTGTAATTCAGCAATTGCAAAGTTGCTTAACATATTATTACATAGTATCATTCCAAGAAGCTTTACCAAGATGTAATCCAAACAATTTTTTCTTTCTATTTTGAAGAAAGGATCAAGGCAAAGATATTAAAATTCAAGAAATGAAGATACTACTAGAAATCAGAGTCTTTCCAGTCAACTGGGATTTAAAACATTTCTAATGATAAAGGAAGTTTCAATTTGTTACATGTATCGTTTGTCAAGAATTATAATTTGAGGTTATGTTTACTTTATCTTTCAGTGGCTAAGTTTAGACTAGGTCCTACCATATGATTGTTCTAAGAGAGTTTAGCTTAAAAGATCTTTAAGATGTTTTTCCTCACCAAAATCATTGTTTTAGAACGTCTGAAAGTTAATGAATTTATTACCACAGTGAAATGAACAGACCGAACCACAAAGTAGGCCATTTCTGTCAACTTTGTTTCACACTAGTTATTACTATTGAAGGGGATTCCTCATGATATAAAATCTTTGCAAAGTCATTATACACACAAAGCGATATGCTCACGCTCCTTCACAGCTACCCTTTGCTTTGAAATCCAGTTTAGGACTTTCTCACTGTGCTCCGAGCGGGACCCTGTTGTAAGGGGTGATTAATGTGTGTCTGTTCTTCAGTGCATGCACTAAAGGTGTCAGGCATGTACTAGCAAGGTCTTATTTCACAGATGAGAAAACTGAACCATTGATCACATATTCCTTCTCCAAGTTTACATGAAAAGGAAATTCTGGAGCCTTGAGTTGAAAAAGAAAAATCTCAGAGAAACTTACTCCCTGCCATGATCCAAAGCCAACAACTGAAACTGCGTATAATAGTGCCAAAGATGGTACAGCAAGAAAGAATCGGGGACTAGTGCATCTGGGAGAGGAAAGAATGGTTTGCACTCTCGAATTTAACAGTGAAACCTGCCGGAATAGGTACTATCCTACAGTGATTTTCAGAAAACACAATAGTACTCTCGCTTATATTTCCAAAGTCCTATGAATTATAGAGAACACTAGTTTTTAAGGGTAGTTTTAAGAAAAAAACTAAAAAAAATTTTTAACCTCTTCTATATTCAATATATCTAATTTACTGGATCATTGTGTTGTATTTCTTACACTTTTCTAGCAAAATGTTAAAGAACTTAATGGAACTGAATGAAATAAGCAACTTAACATAGTGTGTCATTTTTCCTAAGGATTTTCCTAAGGATTTTAGATAATGTAACCTACTCTTCCTGGGATAATTTCCCATATAAATCAATACATCATTTCATGGTACATTATTTAAAATTATTACACGGGATTATTTTGATACATCATCATGGCTTGACATGTTTTCTTCTCGGTTTCATAAATATTTTTCCTTTTTTTCTGAAAATTTTAATGTATTAAAGAAATCCATTCATTTAATCATTAAATACATTTCTGTTTCTTAGAGTATTTTTGTTGTGTTATGCTTCTGCTCTATCCCTAGAAAATGCACATTTGTATGTAATAGCAAAGGGCAAGGGTAAAGAGCGAGTTCAAGAGTGCTCCAAATACTTGTTTGCTTTTGTTTTATTTATTATAATCCACCAAAATAACCAGGAAAAATGTACGACGAACATATTGACTGTTACACTATTTTGGTTTATGTCACAGACACTGAAAAAAAATATTTTCTACAAAAATGCTACATAGAAACTATATCAGGCTTGTAGCCCAAGAAGCAAGATTGATAATATTATGTAGAAGTTACATAATAATTTAAGTGGAGTCATTTATATATGTTTTTAAAAATTTTCACAGCAAATGGGACAGACTAGATTTGACCTCTAGCTTCTAGACTGCCTAGCCTTCATCAGAAAAATAGGTCGAAAGTCAAAGGGTAATCATTTTTATTGACCTGTAGAAATAGAAACCATTTCCTTTTCCTCTAAGATTGAATCAGATTGAACTTGGTATAACATTTTCAAAACTACCAGTTATTTTATTTTAAGACATGATTTCAGGGCAAAGCTAGTAAAGATGATTCAAAATCTTTGCAGATATATTTTGAAGAATGGACTGCTTTCCTTCTTGAATATGCTGTAGCATGTGAAAACATCATGTTATGATTACAAAGAGTTTCCACATCCAAATTTCCATGAAAAGTTAAGTGACTTTTTTGACTTTGCTTTTGTATCTTTTTTGTGTTAGCATTTAAAAACAAGAATTTAGTCATTACATTTTTGTCTCCAAGAACAAAACTGAATGCATTTGTAATATTATGAGTAATCCATAATATTAAATTGTATTAAATATTTTACTATTCATAGTAGAATAATAATTTATTGTATAAGATTACTCCATGCTAAAATATATTTACAGGAAGAAGTAATTATGTACAATATTTGTTTTAATATATTCATATGATAGATATAATGGGTAGCATCTAAATTCTAATTTCATGCAACATTGTTAGATTATTAAATTTTGTAAAAGTTTGCGATTTAAACTTCTTATAGTAATTGCTTATTCAAAGATAAATTTAGGGCCAGGGGTGTAGCTCAGCAGCTTAAGCGCTTGCCTGGCAGGCCTGAGGTCATGGGTTGAATTCCTGGTGCTAAAAAAAAAAGGAAAAAAGATAAATTTAATATTTAGCTGATTTTCTCATTGTATCTTAATGATTGGACAGGATGGCTCACTTACTTTTCTTTCCTTACTGAGACAAAATACCTAACACTCAAAATTAAGGAAGGAAAGGTTTCTTTAGCTTTCAGTTTGTGGACATTTCAGTCCATACTCAGCTGGCTCAAGGCCGAGTGGAGTGGCACAGGGGCAGTAGTTCAAGGAGGCAGAAGACAGCAAAGCAACACGAACCAAAAGGGGAAAGAATGAGTCACTCTTCCCCCATTATATCGTAAGCAGGCTCCCTCCTCAGGTGGGTGTAGCACCCACCCCACCTCCGTGCCCTTCTTTTGCACAGGCTGAGAATGTTTACAAAGTGATGACACTGATCACCTACTAGGTCACTTAGTTAAGCTTCTAACCCTCTCAAGAGAGCGTAAGCGCATGTCCTCTACACACTAGGATGGAGAACTGCTGAGTTACTTAGTTAAGCTTCTAGACTTTTCAAGTTGGCACAAGGTATTCAGCATTGCAGTGGCACACATCTATAATCCCAGCACTTCGGATGCTGAGGCAAGAAGATCTTTGCAAGTTCAAGACCAGGTTAACCTCCAAAGTGAGTTCAAGGCCAGCCTGAACTCCATTGCAAAACCCTGTCTCAAAAAGACAGTATCTTAATGATTACAATGATAATTTAATCTGATAAAATACTTAAATAATCTTTTCAATAAAGTTATGTTTTCGCAAAAAGATTGTGATTACACAGTTCTTGATCAATCAAAAAAATGCAAAGGAGGGCTTGCTTTGTAATTCAGGGGTAGGGTGTTTGCTTAGCCTGTGTGAGGCCAGGTTTAGATCCCTAGCATGAAAAAAATGCAATTAGAAAATTTCAAAACCTTACCTATATGTAAATTCCTGAATCATGTCACCAAGTTTAATTTTTTCAGACAAAAGACTGTTAATATGCTCTTGTGGAACAAATAAAAGTGAACTCCACTATGAACAATTTAATTTTGTTATTTAATTTTTCATTCTGTAAACATTTCCTCATTGAAAATATGTTAATGCACTTTATTAGTGTGTAATACTTTTTCCCAATGTTAAGTTTACATGTGGTATTTCCACATACCATAGAATATGTTTACAGCATAGTCACCTACCCTACTAACGACCTTATCTTTTAATCATTTTCTTAAATGAATATGTATTATACTACTTATGAGAAAGAAAAGTCATATTACATTGTTATATTATAAAAATATTGTCATCAGTAATATGTTTAATAAAGTTTTAAAAAATAATCAAATTTGTGAAAAACAACTTTAAATAAAATATAATTTTAATGATAATGGAACTATAAAGAAAACTTAGGTATAACTGATTAGTGAGAAAAAATAGGTTTCTAGCATACAATAAAGTTAAAGAATGCACTTAAGTATTACTACTTTTGTGTCAGTGTAGTTTAATATTTAAATAACTGACCTTTGTAAGAGGTCAGTTATTGGTATTACCAGTATAGGACTGAAATACAGCAAAACAGTTACTACAAATTTTGATCAAGAGGAATTAACAAAAAGTTATGCTAAATTAAATTTCTATTTGTAAAATATAATAAAAACTAGACTATATATTTAGCGATTTTCTAACTTTCTCAAGCAAACTGTTCATTTATTAGTGTGAAGTTATGGTTTCATTAAAAGAAAAAAGTTAAACTTTGGAAATAAATATTATTACTTAATAAATTACTCAATGATTTTCTGTATCAATAGATGTTATTTATATAAATGAGTTCTACAACTATATGATAGAAGTTTATTGAAGATAATAATTAAAGAATAAAACAAACTTAAGTAAGTTAGGGAGAAGGTATTGCACAATGAATAAGTATGTCGTCTTGATTTTCTGAAGATGTCAGTCACAAAATAGCCATTACAATGTCATGCTGTCATCTCAGACAATTCATTATTAGCCCTTCTTTCAACTGCCCCAAGTGTGACTTCCCATGTCAAATGTGTGATATTTTTTTTACTCTACCTATGAAATACGTACTTGGTTAATCATCAGAACACACTTGAGGTACCATGCAAAAAGTCTCCATATAGAAAAAAGAATTAAAGAAAGGGAATTTAAAACTGTAAAATGAAATATAAAACAAAACTTATATAAGTCAACTTAGGAAATAATGTGTAGAATATTTTCACCAGGTATATCTTTTTGCTATAACTTCATATAACTTTGTAATTTGTTGATAGAAAACAGATGTAACAACTTTCTTACATAGTATAATTGATTTATTTGAAATTTGGAAGATGTATGTTAGGAGCACATTTTTCAGAGTGAAATCAATTGTAAATAATATACATGTAAAGATCTTATGTGATTTATTGAATTAATTCTTAATTAGAATTTTTTGTAAAATCCTATAAGGTATAACAAAGAAGAAAATGACTAGGGATTTTGAATTAGATGAAAATATAGATTACTTTACAAATGACATTATAAATATTTCCTTTTATATTCACACTATGGAACAATATTATAACTCTAAAATGGTATATTTAACTCTCTCAAGAAATAATATAAAAAAGGATGGGTGTTAAAACATGAGACTTTTTTCTGAATATAAATGAAAACTTTCAGAATGCCATGAACATATGAGAGGATGCTGGTCTTAATTCCAGGGAAAACACGGGTGTCAACGATTAGAGAAATTCAAAACTGTAATATTTAGTAAACTTTTATAAAAATATACAAAGTTATTCAGCTTCCACAACCCTAGCACTTAGAAAATAAACAAAGGCACCATGTCAATCCAAAAATTTTACGAAGAAAAGAAGCCAGTAGGTTTGGGTATTGGAGGCGAAAATGAAAATTTTCTGTCTGCTTAGGCTATACTGGGAAGCCTAACCAACAAATGCTCATTTCTCAGAGATATGGAGCCTGGTAAGTCCAGCAACATGATGCTGGTACACTGAAGACTGAGTTTGCGATGCGCGTCCTTATCCTGCTTAGAAGACAGCTTTCTTCTTCTGACTGTATCCCTGGGGAGAGGAAAGGGGAGCGAAAGGAAAAGCTAAGACGCTGGCTCTGTGTCTTCTTTCTTTTTGCTTCTTTAAGGGCATTTATTTCATCGAGTCACCTCTCATGATCGCATTTAATACTAATTTTCTCTCAAAAGTCCCTAACTTCAAACTTAATCACATCAGGGAACAGAAATTTACATGTCCTTTAACAATTGTGAAAATTCTCAGAACAAGGCTATGCGTTGAACGTATATAAATGCAGAACAAATGTAGCCAGAAGTGCCAGCGAAAGTTGTACTTTTTTCAGAGTCACTGCTACACCAAGTCAGTTGTGAAGGTTACACTGGTGAGAAATCTCAAGAGTGTAGAGAATACCTGTAAGTTTTTATTTTCTCAAATTTCTCAAATTTCCTTCCTCTTCCCTATGTGATTTTCCTGGCTACCAATAACCTTGAATTTCTCTAAAATCAAATAGTTTTTGAAATTTTCTAGATTTTCCAGACTGCATTTAATTATCAGAGAAATTCATTATTGTCGTCTCGTGAACAGAAAGTCAGATTTTTTATCCTATCCTTAAAATGTAAGTTGAAGTTATAAATAAATTATAAGACAATTTTACCCAAGAATAAAGTGGTTTATGCTGTGCTCCATACATAGTTTATTCAGAAAACTATTGTATGGCCAGTGGCTCGGAAGGCCACATAGAAGCAGTCCTTCTGTTCTGAGCAGAAGGTTGTCAGCATGTTTCCTAAAGTTCTTTTAACTCTCATAGGGTGGAATTCCCCTTGGGAATGATGGAGTTATTTGAAGGCACTTTGTTTCCTACTAACTGAAATAGTTGCTTTAAAAACAGACACTCAGATTCTTTCTGTTCCTCATGATGGTACTGGCATGAGTTTGAAACACAGAGCAAATGAACTTCTTGCATAAGCCACATTATATTTGATTTTCTCTAATCATTGGTTGAGGTACATTTGTAATAAGTCAAATAATTTAGTAGTATAGTTTGTTTAGATGGTTGCTTTCTATGTTAAATAAGTAAGAGTACTAATTATGGATTGGTGCATAGAGTTATTTTAAAATAGCTCAATAGGCTCAGAAATTATTTTATGGAAATATTCCCTACATATTCGCTGATACTTTACTGTGGTTGAGGCCACTGGTTTAAAAGATGACAATGGTCACATCTTTCTCAGGTGGGCTTTCCAAATTGTTTATGTGCATAGATGTGGAATGATGACAATAAGATTTAGAAACAAAGTCTTCATTTTACAACATATTCTTGAACTCTTCTACTGAGCAATTTTGTAGGTGATGCAGTCTCCCTAGGAAATGAGGAATTTGCTAGTAGAAAATAATATTTACTGGGAACTGTCATGTAATTATTTCTTTATAACATCAAAATTTTACATCCAAAATTATGACAGAAAAATTAAATGTGATATAATGAAAACATATCCAACCCTTACATTATTAGTAAAATCTACACATTGAAAATATACAAGATTATAGGAAAAGAAACTACATTTAAAATCATGCCATAGTAAAGTAACATTTTTTGAGAAAAATTTGTCCTGATATTTCTCCTTCTCTAGTGTTTTGTAAAGACAATTACAATTATTTCAAAAATTACATGAAAGAATCAGAACTAAGAAGTTTAATAAAATCTTATTAAGAAATTGACATCAATTTAATTTTAATTTTATGTGTATTCCAATTGTCCACTTGGGAGGAAACATATATCCATCCAACAAAAGACCAGATCATTCAACTGATATTTGAAAGAAAAGGCAGTCATGATATTTTGATAGTGTACATAATTTCATGTGACACAGAGCACACAGTCACATTTTGAATTACGTATTATTGTTGATAATTTGTGCAAACCATTTGGAACAAAACTCAGTATATGACACCAATCAACGCTGAAGGTCAATGAGTCATACAATATGGTAAGTCTTTGAAAATATGTGGAAGAGCTATAAATAAAGGGAAAGTTTAGAAGTATGCTTTTAAGAGATTTTTTTCTAAAAATATTATTTTGTTGTCATCATAAGTTGCTCATAGATAATTATCCCTTCCTTCCTTTTTCATTTTTTTGTATAATTTTTTATCTATGTATGTATGTAAGTATGTATGTATATGCAGCATATCTAACATAGTTGTACTACTAACTTAGGTCACTTTATTGTAAGGAATAGTTGATGATTATTTGTTTGATCAATTTTGCATGTCGATATCTTTTCCTGAGTATACACTTTGAAGTTATCAATATGTAATGCAACAACCATTGTTAATTCCCTGTCACCTTGTCTATAACTCAGTTTTGATTGTACTATGCTTATGCTACTTTGTGTCTGTTTGTTAATATGTTTTTGTTCTTTTACTTTTAAAATAAAAGTGAAAAAAAATTGCTCAGATTACCAGATACAAGCATGCAAAATTGGTCAAAATAGTAGGAGAAAAAAAATAGAAAAACTTTAATTTGCAGTATAACAACCAGTGACGAATTCCTACAATCCTACGTAGTACCACTATGTATTCTCTGTAATGTTCTTTCAAATTATTATTTCTTTATTCTCTTTAATGATTTGATCAGTCTTCTATTTCTACATCTAGTAATCTGAGGAACTTTGTTGAAGATAAAAATATAACAAATACTGTTAATCCCTATCATTTTGATTTAAACCCTGTATCATTTTAAAAGCCCTTACTTTATGTTGTTGTATTTTGCTTTTGTTCTTTTTATTTTTGTACTATTTTCTTTAAAATTAAAACAATGTGTGAAGAAAAAAAATTTTATTTTGGATTTTATCAAAGATATTTAAAAGACAAAAAAATTACAGCAAAAATGAGCCCAACATCTGCAAACTAATATCTTCAAAATGAGAAGGCAAACTTGTTTTTTAAAATGTTGCTTTATATGCGTTTGATGCTTCATGTAATGAATTTGTGTCATTACTTAAAGTAGAGAAGGAGGAGATTTTCAGAAAGATGGTGGAGTGGTAGGCAGCAGAGAAAGAGCCACTATGAGATTTGGTGTCCAGACACTGAAATATACCAATGTGTGGAAGAGAAGAAGAAGGAGGGAAGTGGGTCCCTGGCACCCAGGAAAGATCGCAGGTGAGAACTAAAGCCTACAGGGAGAATGAAGAGAGATCTCAATGAAGAAGCAGAAGGGGATAACAGGAAACAGTTGCACCCTGAGTTCAGACTCACTGCATGTGAGCTTGAACTTGCAGATTCACAGTGACTGATAATGACCCCAAAGCCCTCTGCAGAGAGATGCATCAGCGGAACAAAGCAGTCGACTCAGCAGACTCCAGTGCCTGGTGAGTTATTTGGGTCAAGCTGTCTCCCAGGATAGGGTATTTGGCAGGTAGCCCTTGTGGAGAGGAGCTGACTGAGCTCAGAACTCAGAACAGGTGTAGATCAGGCTTCCAAGTTCAAGTCAGCAAGAGGTCAAGGAACCAAGGTCAAACCAACAGCAAGCCAATTTCAAGCCATCAGGAGGCTCACAGACTGTTGCAGGCTAAAGAAATCTGGTTGCAGCCTAACAGCCAGAAACCAGCCTGAACTTCAGTGGAATGAAAGGTACAGGATTATCTGCTACCCCACTATAGAACCATAGCTGGCTTTCTGGGTTTGATCAACTCAGATATGGATTCTGCTCACCTTATCTAGCAATGACAGTAGAAAAATAACTTGAGAGCTTTTATTGTTCTTCTTTTTCACTCTTGTTTTATTTTTGTTTCGTGTTTTTCCTGATTGTTTCTGTTTATATGAGTGTGAATATGCTTTCTAGTTTTCTTGTTCTTATTGTTCTGTTGTTTTGTTACTGTTTTTACTTCTTTCCTCTCTCTTTCCTGACTGTCTTCTTTGCCAGTTTCCTAAATTTTGTGTGATCTTTCTTCATCCTCCAGCCGTACTTCTAATATCTTCAACTTCTTCTGTTTCTCTATTCTTTCCCCAAATCACTTTTAAATTTTCTGCCCTGAGGATAATTATAGCATACAATTTTCTGGTTCATTTTGGACTTTGTTAGATAACCACAATTCTAGTTCATATATTATAGAAGGCAAATTAATGTTACTGCTGTTTCATTTCCTAGGCTGTGTTGATTCTGTTGTTATTGCTGATTGCACCACTTTAGCCAAGGTGACATAATTATTCTAATCATTTTTTCTTCCTTCTATACCAAGGCTGATGTTGCTTAAGGGTCATAAAAATGTCCATAGGTCAGTGCCAAAGAAACATGGGCTGGGCCAAACAGGTAGGAACTTCTCATCCACAAAAAGTTGAAGAGGTAGGATCTTGCAGCAGACTCAAAAGCCAAAAGCCAGCTACATGCGGAAGACACTTCTGAGAAGTAGCTATCTCTAAGGGATCTAAATACTAACAGTAAAGCTACTTGCCATAAGCAATTTACAAGAATCAGCTCAGGAATTACACTAAAAAATGTAAAATGAAAAGACAATTAAACAGGATACAACTAGACTTCTAGCTCTCCAAAGGTAAATCCATGGAGCAAAAGGGTGGATCAGTCTGAAAATTCCTCACCTCCATGCTCTGAAGTGGTAACAGTGGAATTAACAAAACAGATAAATTAGGCTCTAGAAAAAGTCAAATCAGAAATAATTTCCCAGATGCAAAAATTAAGACCATTACAAGAGAAAATGGAAAAAAAAGAGATACCAAGAAATATCATGTTAAGGCACAAATTCCCCCTAATGAATGTAATCATCATGTGTATCTAAACCATACCAATATACATAATAATAAAAAATAGAGAGATGGAACTGAGATGGAAGGAGGAAGAAACAAAGGAAGGGAATAGGGGAAAAGAGGAAGGAAAAACTGGAAACAAAGCTTTGTAAATATGAAGAAGAGAGGATGAAGGGAAGGGAGTGACTGGGAAAAAAAGAAGAATCAATATAGAGAAATAGATATATAGATATAGATATAGGTACAGATTTCCTGTGATGAATGTGATCAGCATGTATACCTAAAATGTACCAATAAAATTAACAATGATAAAATACAGAAGAATATTTCACATAGTGGTGAATAACAATCATAAACACTAATATTAGAATAAATATAAAAATACAAGATTCCTGATGCACATATATTATCATTTATGTGAATGAGAATGAGAGAAAGAAATGTGAGAAATCTTCCCTAGATAAAAACTAGAGATTTTCTCTTTGAAGAAAGAAAATATTACCCAGGGAAAGTTATTTAAAAAGGACATGGCTCTTGAACTCTTTGAATGAAACCTCTGACTTCCCTATAAAAAAGGAAATTCTTGCGCTATTGGTGTTTTATATTTGGTCTTGACCTTTCTCTCTTTGGAGAACAACTATAAACTCCATCTCTTCCCCAAGGATATTCTGTGGGATTGATTCACGGACGTGTACAGTTTGCCTTTTACAGAATATTTATTTAAACAGACATAAGGCTTGATATGTAAGATTCTACTCCGTGACCACTGACCTTTGATCAGAAAACTATTTACCCTGGCAGACACCCTGCCCTTCTTTTCTGACCTGCAAATACTTTTGCTTTGTTTTGTTTGATTTTCTTTTAATATCACCTCCTTCTAGAGCCACCACTGGCAAATAAGCTAGATTTTAGTGTGTTGATCATATGAGACACAGAGAAGGTACCTAAAAGACATGTGAAATAACAGAACCAGTATGTAATTTATAAGACGCACTACAAAAGAGGGCTGTACACTCTACTGGGTCAGTGGAAAGCACAGCCTCCTGAGACAATGTGCTAGTGTCCCTCAAAGGCAGTAACACTACATTAACCAGAGATGAATCATGCACCTGTGGACTGAAAACTTTGTAAGGCTTTAAGGTATTACACAAATGAGTCTCCAGTGGTGAGTTGTATTTTTGTAATTGATGGCTTCATAGCAAGCAGCAATGAGACACAGTGGGGTCAGATTGTAACAGAGAGGTGTCATATGAGCTGGGAGTATAGGTGGAAGAAGTCAAGAAGTCTGTCCCTAGATGAATCTGTGAATTCTGGAATCTGAGCTTTCTGAGTTATAATACTAAGACCCCAGACAAATACCTCATTTATTTAACAAGTGTTGTGATCATCTTTGGATGACAAAAGAAATGGTGGTATTTGGTTGTCCAAATATGATTAATTTTGTGAAATAGGTAATTCAAAACACGTAAGTACAGCTTAAAAGAAAGGACAGGATAAAGCAAATGAAGTGAGGGAGAAATGTGAAATATTGGAAAAGAAGAATTATGTAATATCTAGTATTTGCATTTATAAGAAAAGCTTTCATTGTGGCTGCCTTTAGTCCCTTAGTCAGTGAATTGAGAGGAAATGCATTGGCATGGCTACGCATAATGTTTTCAGGTAGAAACACTCTTCAGACAGGGCAATACACGGCAATACGGGTTGTAAATGAGAACAGCTCACCCAGTGTGAACTTCATTTACTCCATCTCTCCACCTGGCTCACTCAGTTCTGTTTGGAGGATTCAAACGTTTCTGGGGGAACTTTCCCATGGTGAGCTACTCAGAAGTGATTCTTTCCAGTCTTTCATGAATAAATGTGAACTAAACTGTTACACTGACTGGAGAAAGTAGTCTACTTTAGCATCAAAGTAAAAGACAAATATGATGAAACACAAGCATATTCTTAGTGCCATTTTTTCTTTATTATATTTTTGTTTCTTTCACTTTAAATAAAGCTGTAGTACTCACTCTGCAATTTAAAAAAACAAAACTGTATTAAAATAATGGCGAGTGAAGCACATGAGTCACAGAAACTCCCAGAGCACTTGATGTGATGGTACGTTTTGGAGAATAAAGCTCATTCCTGAGTTTGGACCCCAGGATCTTCAATGTAAACTCAAAGCATAAAATATATGCAGTTTCTCCTCATAAACAATTTTAAATTCTTAAATTATATTGATGCATGGAAAATGAAGGAAAACTTCACTTTAAGAAATCTGGCTTTTGTTTGTTTGAAAAGAGATTACCATGGGGAATATGGAAAATTTTATGTTTTCTTGAACTTTGGTGTTTACAATTTAATAACTTTTTTTGCGTATTTGCTATTAACATGGCCTCTGAAATCATCCAGTTGAGTACAAGTTCTACTTCCCCTAAGACTAGACTTCTGTGATGATTGTTAAAGCACATGTGACTAAAATGTATGTTTTCCTTTCCTGAACTATGGGAATTAATAATGGAAATTAAAGTGTATAAAAGGAGGAACAATACAAGTATGAGCTGTAAGTGGAAAAAGAATTGAGATAAAGACAGACATCACATTAAGGAAAATGATCTCAGGTAAATATTATACAAGTAAATTATTTATTAATTTCTCATTATTTTCTTTTTAATTTACATATAATAAACTTATTTATGGAGTAGAGTGAAAATTCA
The DNA here is from genome assembly GCA_004027595.1 of Dinomys branickii. Taxonomy (NCBI): domain Eukaryota; kingdom Metazoa; phylum Chordata; class Mammalia; order Rodentia; family Dinomyidae; genus Dinomys; species Dinomys branickii. Next base: position 31,387 of record PVLD010013329.1, on the reverse strand, counting down.
TTTATCATGTCTTCAGTTTTGGAGACTTTGAGTTGTTTTTCTCTAGTACTTCTTAAGAGAAATAATTGGTAATAATGAACCAAATTTACACTGTTGTGTTATAAAACAAAAGACTTTATTTCTCTACCTAATTATATTCTTGTGCTTGTTGTCTGACTTTGTTCTATTCTGCCTCCCTCCAACATTTCTTTGGGTCTAGTAATTTCCAAGCTACTATTTTCTACTTTGGGTTTCAACTGCACAGCTGCTACACACGAGAGAGTACACGTGGTATTTGTCTTTTTGATTGTGCTTTATTTGACCTAACATCAAGTCCTCCAATTCAGTCCATCTTGCCATAAATGACACAATTGCATTCCTTTTTATGACAATAAATTTACATTCTATATATGACCAAATTTTAACACTCATCTATAGCTGGACATCTATATAGTATTTTCACTGTTAATAAAAACTGCAGCAATGAACAGGGGCAGGCAAGAGTTTCTTTGATATGCTGATCTCATTTCCTTTGTGTATTGTATTAGTGCTTACAAGAGCTTGCAGGACTGGGGCAAGGCTCCTCAAAGGGCCTCAGAAGCTCTGAATTAGATTGAATGCAGCACACTGTAATGTACAAGACTGGCCTATAATGGCTGCCCACACAGTCCAATATAGCAGAGTACATAAGATCTGTCCATGAGAGAGAGAGATCCAAAAGATGCAACTGTAGCCTGGAGCCCCAGCAATGTCCCTTATGAGTCAAAACCAGAGACTGAAGGTATCTGCAACAGAAGACCAAGGGGTCTGCACCAACAGGTAGAAAAATCCATGCTAGAAGTAAAGAGTCTGTGCCAGCAGATCTAAGGCCAGTGCTGGAAACTGAAGAATCTACAGCGAAAGCAAGGTGATGATGCCCAAGGTAAAGACCAGGACAGAGGCTCTTTTTAAGAGAACAGCAGCCATCCTTGGCCACGGTGAGGCTCAGTGTTCTATGAAGACAAGAGCCAAAACTCCTCCAAGGAAAGCAAATGGAAATCCTTTCCTACCCTTTTCCTTTTTATCTTTCCAACAACAGTCTCCCTTGAACTTGGTCTTTTACTCCCAGAACCATGCTGCCTCAATGCAGCTGAGTTCAAGTTGACAATCAGTTAACTACCACACACACACACACACACACACACACACACACACACACACAAATTTGACAGGTTATATGGCAGATGTATTTTTATTTTTTAAGGGAACTCCTATACTGTAGTCCATAATGGCTTCAATAATTTACGTCCCATCCAGTATTGTATGAGAATACTTACCTCTGCATCCTAACCAACTTTCTTCTCTACTTTTTAAATAATTGTCATTCCATGTAGGGTGATGATATATTTTGATGTGTTTTTGACTTCCATTTTTCTGATGACTCATGCAGCTTTTCATAACACCTGTACTTAAGTAGCTAATATAAATTCTCAGAAATATAATGTAAAGCATGTGAATAAATTAAATATCAAAACACTCTCTGACCATTTCAGCTTTAGTTTAATGGAGAAGGATCGGTGTGGGGCTATACTATAAGGAAAAACTAACAGGAGAGAAAATTTTCAGAATGAAAATTGATATTGTAGTGATCCTTACACTTAGAAATCAGAATTCAATATTCTGCTCTAGATAAAATTATAGATTATTTCTAAAGATAGGTGTTTTTGCTCTTTTTAAGAAGGAGATTTACAGCTCAAAATTTATTTCAACTTCATTGCTTATATTTTTAAAGTATAATGTTTAAAATTCATGTCCCTTTCTTCAACTTGTCATTGCATCATCCATACTTGCAAGTTATCAGCTATACTATTAATTTTTATTAATGTTGATTTTGTGTACATTCTTTGCTGTGCTTCTGGTTAAATACAGAAAGCTACATGGAAATGGATACTTCGATTATATTATTTAGTTCATGGAAACACAAGCAAATTATTCATTTTATTGAATCCATAAATAAAATATCATGAAATATATTTAAAGAACAAAATTGAAGCCCAAAGACCAAATGCTTTATTCTTTCTTAGAAAAAAATGTCAATTGTTTTGTTTAATATCTAAATAATTCATTTCACATATATATTTCCCTAAAGGTTTGCCTCAGAGACAACAAATTTTATACTTCATAACTACAACATTTATAAATTCAAACATTTTAGTAATGTATGTTGAATTATGTAATGCACCCTCTTTTTTTAACTACAGAATGATCACACTGTGATAATGTTCATTTCCCATTTGTGTAAGTACTTCATCCTTGAAACTATGTTTTCTTTTTTTACTCAAGTTCAATTTTTATGTTGGTACAGTATGTCTTTAATTGAAGTCTGTCTCAAAAAGAATGCACTTGAAGTCAATTTTTAAAGAATGTGCGCTTATTTTTCCATCTTAAAGACTTGATATATTTGAAATATGATTCTATGCTTTAAAATATTTATGTTCTTTATTGTATTTATTCTAATAATTTGAAGACATTTCTTAGCATTAGACTTTATGAGAACTCCACTGGTTAGTTTGAATGGACTTTCCAAAAATTATTCTACTCTTTTTTATGTATTTGTAAAAATATTTTTATTTACATTATCACATATGAAGTTGTATTTTTAATTATTCTCCTCTCTCTGTTGGCCTTTGGAGAACACCACCAGTCTCCTGTTACTTTCTCTTAGTCCACATTAATTGTGGATGTTAGTACTTGAAAGTACATTTTGATTTTTTAGTCTTTATATTTTCCCTTTCCGTTTCTTTTTTTTGGGGGGGGGGTCTTTTCAGTTTTCTTTTACTATTTTCTTTTTGGTACCAGGAATCCAACTCAGGACCTCATGCCTACCACGCAGGCACTGCAATGCTGAACTACATCCCTGGTCCTATTTTTCCATTTTCATTATTTTTTCTTTTATTGATACACATGAGCATTAATGACAAACAACATTCATTTAAAAACCTATCTTTACATTAGATAGTTTTGCAAATTTTGTCATATGTGTTTATGGATGAACGCTTTGGTCCCCATAAGGACACCTGTGCTTGATTTGATATGCAAATGAATGAATAGGTTGACTAATACAACTATTAGAAGATCTTCTAACTATTAGAAGATCTATGTAACTCCTGACACTTCCACACCCCATCACATGAAATGTGATCACTGTATTTCTATACCTCTGTTCTGATGGATCATTCTCTTATTCTCATTTTACAATTATTTATATTTACCAGTGTAAATACTTGTGTCATTTAACATTTTTTAATGAATTTTCAAAGTGGAATAATGACAAATACATGTCTTCACAATGCTACAGTGTCAAAAATAAATCTTTTGTTGAGGTACTTTTGATACAAACGGTATGAAGCACTGTATAATTTTATGAAAATGGTTAAAAAGATTGTTTTTACATTAAAGGACAAATTATTCATGTCAGACAAGAGCAAGAGTGAGATTTCTTAAAAATCTATGCTCTAGTTTAAGATTACCTGTTTTACTGGATTTCACACTTCATCCAAATTTTCAGTTGATGCACAAAATTTCATGCAACATCACAGATTCTTCTATGTGTTTAAAAATACTTTTCAAATACTTAAAAACATTTTGGAATATATCAATGTTTAACTAAGGACAACAAAAACTCGATTTTAAATTTCACTTTTGAATTTATTTATATATTTTCTATATTTTATGCATGCATCCATTTAATATATATATATATATATATATTTTTTTTTTTTTTTTGCGGTACTGGGGATTGAACTCAGGACCCTGCGCTTGCTAGGCAAGCGCTTATTCCACAGAGCTATATCCCCAACCCTGCATGCATCCATTTAAAAAAGACAAATATATGTGTATATGTGTGTGTGTGTGTGTGTGTGTGTGTGTGTGTGTATCATTAAATAACATCTGTGAGGAGACTGCATACAGTTTTCTCTCATGATCTCTCCCTTTCTCCTGTCTCCACAATCAGTATACCAATTTGCTCTTATGTCACAACAGAATAAATACAAGAAAAATTGTAAAGTTTTGAGAACATTTTCAACCTGAAGACTAGTGCTGAGATTCTGAGAGGCAATTGATAGTTGAGAGTACATAATTGTACTTAATTTTCAAGTAGAAATGTTGTTTCTTAGATGGCTGGAAAAATATATTTCAGGAAAGATCTGTACACTTAATATTATCTCAAATTTTACAGTTGATGCTGGTCATGCACAAGATTTTGATCTTTCCCTCCACTGAATTCTGACCATTTTCACCTGGTCATTGCAAACCAGAAACACCTCAGAAGAAACAAAATATGCCATACCTTTGCTTAGATTTTAGCTCCCAACAATGTGAGAAAATATACTGTCTTTCTTTAAACCATGTAGTGTAGAACAGTATGTCAAGTGTTTCAGCAACCACAGCAAATTAAAACACTGGCATTACCAAAAGCCAGTGACACATTACAAGATTTTATTTTGGACATAGACAGAGGTTAAAAAATAAACATTATCAACAATTTTCATAAACCTCATAGTGTTAGAGAAGAATAATGTCTTTGGAGACATTTAAAAAATATTCTTTCTTTTGTTCAATTGTTTGCATGTAGACATTCTAATTTAATAGTAATTTCCTCTCAGGAATCACAGTATTCTTTGATAAAGCACATACATTCCCTTAATTTGGGAGCAGAAAAAAAAATACATTAAAAAATAAAAGAGAGGATAAAACAAGAGAAAAAGAAAAACAAGAAATGCCTAACCAGCTCATGCTCTGTTCAAAGAATAAGAGAAACTTAAAATAAAAGATGGATAAGGAAGAGATAAAACATTTAAACAAAAGTGGCAGTTGTACAACAATTATGAAGTATCATTTTCTATATTTTTGTAATGCTGACCTTGGTAATAAATACAGGAAACTTTCAGAATAGTACAATTCAATAAGGGAAATTAAAGAAGACTACATAAAATCCAGTAGCTCAACTGGAATTGGATTACAGAGCAATTATAAGGCAAAATAGTTTCAAAAGGAATTATCATTTTGTGAAATTTTATTATCTATCTATATAGTACTTATTTTAAATTTGGGGCTATACTGTTCTTACAGGAACCTATGTTTAAATAATACATCCTAACTTTTCTATATACATTTATATGAAAATATGAATAGAAACAAAAATTCAAAACAGTATGCTTGCTAAAGTTTTTAATTACACAGGAGGAATTTCAAAGGGAAATCAATAATCTGTAACTGTGACTCTAGTAGAGACAAAAATTGAAATGAATGTTATGATTCTTTTCATTATTCATATATAAGTATTGTATATGTAATTTTAACTATAATAAGTAGTAATTTTGTTGACTAATCTTCAAGAAGAACACCTGAACTCAAGAAGAGCACTGGATGCAGAAATTCCCTAATTCCATGGTCCACCTCCACAGTGGGCACCTTGACAAAACAAGACTCAGAATCATTGTCTAAGAGGACAGCACTTTTTAGCATGGGATCCCAATTCTAGGAATTTCGCGTTCTATATGTCCAATTTTCTAGTCAGTGTTATAAAGCTAAATCTGTTTTAAGATTTCTTGGTAAATGTTCAATGCTTATATTTTTATTTTGTTTAAAACATCTGAAGCAGTTAAATTGAACTATCCAATTAGCAATTATATTCCCAAGTTTTGATTTATAATGCCTCAGTTCCCTTTGGCATTGGATTTACAATATGATAGTTAATGAGTGATAAATTATTATAAGAATATGGTGCTCATGATTACAAATGTTATAAATAAGCGGAATTAAATTGGGATGTTTTAATTTCATTAAGACTAAAACTGATCACTTCTATTGAAAACATCTGCTATTGTTGTCAGGTTGAATCATCTTACCACTTAGGAAGAAAATTTCTTCTTTGGAGTGATCATTTGCAATTAAAAATCATCAATAGAAAAAGAAATACTTCCAGACTGTGATTAATTTGAGCAACACAAATCTGTCACATTAAAGCAATGTTCATTTGAATTGTACTTTTTAAATATTTTTTGTAAACAAGCAATATGCTTTATTTGCATAAGGAGTATGAGTTTAAGAAAACCATCTCTATGTCTGCATCAAACATTGTAATCAAATTGCACGCCTTTGCAATGATACATAATGCTATGATATGGAAGGACTTACAAAATACAGCTTTTTTTCATAAACATCTTTATACTAGTTCTTCTTGAAATAGTTACTGATATAGTCCTTTTCTTACTAGCATGTTTTAATAAAGAGGCTTCATACATAGACACACACACTCAAGTGTAAAAAATATGAATATAAAATTCAGTATGCTATCAAAAGTAATGACGTACCTACAAAATGTGCAAGAAATAGAATTTACCTAACACTTTGAAAGCCCTCCATGTGTGATCTGCCTCACTACCTGTCTCTCTTTCTTTACATTATTTGTTCTTTAAATCAAAATCATGGTTTTTTCATAACTTGGCTAGTGTTTTGCCAAATAATTTAGGCACCATAGCCTAAGTAAGTGAACACAACAATTTAACCTCATAAATACATGGAATTGAAACTGACATCTTAAATTTGTTTCTTTGATGAAATAGACTGTAAAATACCTTCTTATTTTCATGTTTCAAAGTCAGGGACATTGCTGTCATACATGACAATCATGTATATTTTAAAAGTATGCGATCACTTACTTTTCCTATCGATTTGAAAATGTCTTTGTATCCCTGCATTTCAGACCTTTGGCATTCGCAGTCACTTACCTGTTTAAAGATTTTCACAATCTCTTTAGGAAATATTTCTAAAGAGCAGACGACGGGCTATTTCCCCACGTCAGCTGCAGATGCTGTAGCATTTTCTATCTCGCCTGTTCTCCCTTCTGCTACTGCTTTTCACAGTTTCACAGTTTCTGCCACAGAAAGAGACACTACTTCAAAGACAACAATAAGTAATAAAACAACCATTGTTGATGTCGTATCATCTTGTTTTGAAATTTGGCACCATTGTTACAGTTTTTGTGTTCTGTTTTTGTCTTTTTTTGTTACCCTGTGTTTGTGCTTCTTTCTTTAAAAAAGGAATAATTTAGCATTAATTATTTCTGAAATGTTATAAATTTTTCCTCTATCAATACGTCACCGAAAAGAAATCTCTTATTTGCTGTTCTAATATGTTATAGTAATAGAAACTGTTGATTTATTTGACAGCATAATCTGACAGGGATACTTACAACTTTGTGATGTTAAATTAGGGAATCAGGATAAAAAATAATTTACAAGCTTACCGGAAGTCATTTCAATAATTTTTACTCATTTCACACTTTTTATTGAATTTGAGTGTGTTTTACCCCTTTGAATAGGGTAGTAAACAACTATCATAGTACATTTATCATTTAGTGAGTGAAACCACACTGCTCAGATATTTAAACTTTGAAATAAAAACCAAATCAAATTTCATATAGTCTCATAAAGATTATTTTGTTTTGCTGTCTAAATGTGCACCAAGTTTATTCAGGTATCACAATCTACATATTTCTGGAAATCATAATAAATGGTATAAATCAAACCTGAAATTGTTCCTCTTTTCCAAGTCTGAGTTCATCTTGCTTCATCTCTTCTTTTGCTATATTTGAACTTGAAAAAGATCAAGATAAGTCAAAAAATTGAATATTGCCTTACAATTCTACATATCATCAAGAAAAGCAAGACCTCTATCCAGTTGGAAATGACAGCTGAGATTACTGAATGCTACCGGTTCTGCTATCTAAAATATTTACAGCTCTCACCTTTGGCCCTATTGTGATTTTTCCTAGGTATAAATCTTTGATACTCCATGAGGTATTGAATCCAAGACAAGTGCAAATTTTATTCCTTTTGTGACATTCTCTTGCCTGAAATGGAAGTGTTTGTCAGCTTTCAATATTTTTTGCAATTTTCAGCCTGACCTATCTGTTGTACTTGAATAGATATTCAGCAATAAAATAGTTTCACAAAACACAGAATTTTCTTCCTTTTCTTCAGGCCTATAATGTGGTGAACTTTTTCTTCAATACTTTCATCTCAAGGATATCAGAGTTTTGAAACAAAATCGAGTTTGTATACAGATTGTATTTAGATTAAATGTTTTTTCCAAGGACTTAAAGCCAAAATAGCCTAAATTAATAAGTTGAATTAAAGGGAAAATACGCTGCATTGACTCTTCCTAGTGTGGTTTTTCAGCAAACTGCTCTAATACTTACTCCTTAACTTTTCACCCATATAAGTATTATGTTAGTCAGCTTTGCATCCCTTGGACAAAATATTTAATCCTGCAACTTAAAGGAAGAGAGGTCTGTTTTTGAGTCAGAGTTTCAGTCCATGGTCACCTGGCCCCAAGGCAGCAATATCAAGGCAGGGAGGCATGAGAAAGTGTAGGGTTTACGTCATGACAGCAGCAAACAGACACCAGCAGAGTAAGACTGAGAGCCGCATCTTCCAAAGGTTTGCACACAGGGTCCACTGTCTTCAACTCATTTCCCACCTCCTGGGCACACTTAGCTGGGATGAACGCACAGTGGACTATCGTACCCACATGGTCCAACCACTTTACAAAAGTCCCAACTCTAAACACAATGGACTTCTGTGGAACATTTTACATAATATTTTAAATGATACCTATAAGGAAATTATTTCTTACAAATACAATTCATCGATAGCAACTTTAAGGATTCCGTTTCAGTAATTGTATTATTATAATCTGAAAGACATTATAAACATTGTTTTATTTCAAAACAGTATTAGTGGTAACTTTTTGAAGTTCACATAAATTATGCAGTTGAGCCAAATATTTAACTCCACTGATGTGATTGTGGTGTGCAATTTCCCACTACACAGTACACCGCCTATGGATTCTGTTTTACCTTTCCAGCCATTCAGGAGGTGTTTTCACTTTTAATCACTTGCAGAACAGAAGACTGTGTGCTGTCTCTAAATCGGGTAATTTAAAAGCCTATTGTACTTCTACACTGATACGGGCTAGTGCTTTCTCCATTTAACGCTGTTGAATAAGCTTTTACTGTGGAAAGTCATCATTTAAGTTTTGCATCTGTTTAGTAAAATTCAAAGGTATACAATTTCAGGGAAAGACAACAAGATAATACATGGGATGAGATTTTTGAATTACAAGAGCATATGAGAACTTTATACAGAAAAGTGTAATTAGTACATATTATATAGCCAAGTGCAATATAGGTAAATCATTAATATTCTCTAGCATTTGTAATAACACCTTGAAAAATGAAGAAGGTGCATTTCTAGGGTATAAATAATGAGTATTCTGTCTAGCGATCTTCTGTAATATTTTACCACTTGAGTATATGGTGGTTTAAATCTAGTGTACAAATGTTAGGTTAGGTCCTAAGAATTTAAAAGTTTATTCATTTGCAATGACTCCTTAAGCTACCAAAAAATCTATTAATTTATTACAGAATATTTTATGAGGCTGAAAACCATGAAAATAACATAAAAGCAATAGAATATGATAATTTAAAGAAGGAATAAAGCTCAATTCTATTATCAAAGAGCTGTCCAGCACTAGAAGAGAAATATATATTCCTGTGTGAGGGCTGGGTGGGAGAAGATGGAGAGAGAATAAATGTACATGTAGTAAAAGAAGCTGGTGGCTATTTCCTAATTTTGTACAATGATTATGTTAAAACACATTTTGCAAGGTACTGGAAAGAAACATTAATCAAACATAAAATTCATTTTATGTTATTATAGGAAATAGTGGAGATAAATGCAATATTAGAAGAAAAATATAGAAAAAATAACATCAATATGAATGTTTTAAAGTTAAATATTAGAATTTAAAAAAATATATATATAGTGTACATTAGATGGAACTGATTCAATGAGAAGTCATTAAAAGTGAATGGTTTTATTTTGTTAATTTCCATTTCATTTCATTTAGTATATGAACATCATTCACTCTGACAAACTATTTGTTATCATATTTTGTATTCATACAGTTTTTAAAAATGATATTTCAAAGATAATCCAATATGTGATTCTGAATTTTAAAACAATTTGTTCAGCCTCTTTTGTTAAGAAATTCAATTGATGTTTGAATATAAATATGACATACAGTCAGACTGTGAATAAGTTTCTATTTTGCTAATGTTGAGAAATAAATGCATTGCATTCACAGGGAATGAAATGGCATCTAAAATTTAGTTTGGTTTTTATACCTACAGAGATGAGTCACTGTACACGTCTTTGACATGGAGTTCAGTGCAATCATCAAAAAGAGGATGAACTATGACAAAGTAGAATTAATCACACTTTTGTATTTGAATATCAGTTGAATTCCCCACAAAAGAGACTGAATAATATTCTTTAAATTATGCAAGAAAAGTTCAACATGGGCAAATCAGTAAATGTGATACACTACATAAACAAGAGCAAGGACAAAAATCACCTGATGATTTCAATAGGCATAGAAATCATTTCACATAATCTAGCATTGCTTCATAATAAAAACACTGCAAAAAATAAGAATAGAAGGACTTTATCTTAACCTGATAAAAACTGTGTATGACAAAACAGTGGCCAACATCATATTAAGTGGAAAGAAGCTGAAAACTTTCCATGTAAATTCAGGAACAAGACAAGGATGTTTGCTATTACACATTTTGTTTAATGTAGCTCCCAAAATATTACCTATAGCACTAAGAGAAATAAATAAATACATATGGATTGGGAAGAAGAAGTTAAATTATTCTTTGCTGATGACCTGATCCTTTACATAAAAGAACTCCAAAATTCCACCAATACTTCTAGAAATAATATCCAAATTGAGTAGTATAGCAAGACACCAAGTCGACACTGAAAATATTAATAGTGTTCCTGTAAACCAATAACAAAGTAATTGAAAGGAAAATGTGGAAAATAATACCATTCTCAGTAGTATTAAATAAAATGAAATACTTAGGAATTAATGTAACTGAGAAGGTATGAAACCTCTATAAAGAAAAATAGCATATTGTGTTGTAATTAGGGTTTGCAAGGGAATAGATTCAATACAGCACACATAATTTGTAGGATTAATTTACAATATTCACCAAAAAAATCAAATTCAAAGGAGTACAAGAGATCTGTTCATGCTCTAGAGACCCAAAAAATCCAGCAGAGTGCCTGAATCCTATGGTAATGTTCTGCGCAAGCCCAGCTAAGGACCTAGAGTCCATGGCCATGTGCTCAACTATGCTAACTTGAGACCTAGAGCCCAAAACGTTTCATACAAGCCTGTATCAAGGATCCACACTAGGAAGGCCCAAAGGTCAGTGGTGGAAGCTTGAAAGTCTGTGCCACTGGAATGAAGGATCTGTGCCAGCAGCCTGATGGATCTGCAACATAACCAGGAACTGACCCACAAGGTAAGGTGCAGAGCACCCCAAAGAGAACAGCAGCCATCCTTAGCAATAGCAAGGCCTCAAGCTTCTCCAAGGATGAGAACAGCTGAGTTCGTATCAGGAAAAGTAGCAGGACAAGCTTTTCTGGCAACAGCATGACATCTTCCATTCTACTTTTATGGTGGTGGCAACAATCCTCCGGTGGATCTTCCATACCCAGCAATATGCTAACTCAGTTCATCTGGGTATCCCACTAGTTAATTCACTACACTGTGAAAAAGATTAAACAGGATGCCAGAAAATGGAAAGCCATATCCTGTTCCTGCATAGACAGATTAAACAGTCAATATGGAAATACTTCTAAAACCGCTATATAAATTTAATACAATTCCAATCAAAATGCCTATAACTTTCATTGCAGAACTGGAGAAAGAAATCCTAAAATTCATATTCAACCAACGTGTCCTAGAATAAAAGCAACAAGGGAAAGGCAGGTTGACATCACAATGTTGGGCTTGAAATTGTACTACAAAGCTATAATGATAAAACAGTACGTATTGGCAAAAATACAGCCTTGTGGAACAAAGAAACAGAATACAGGATACAGAGCCAACTCTAGGCACATTCAATTATGTTATTTTGAAAAAGGAGCAAAGTCCTTTTGCTACAGGAAAGATAACCTCTTTAACAAATAGTGCTGGGAAAACTGGCTATCCACATTTCAAACATTGAACCTACACCAATATCTCTCACCATGTACAAAGCTAAAAACATGATGGATCAAAGATCTAAACGTTAAAACAGAAAGAGTCTGCTGGAAGACAAAATATGTAAAGTTTCTAAGACATAAATAAATGTAGGTGTTTTGGCTTTTGTCTACATGGACCTGAAGCTTCATAGATTCACAGGCTTTTTAGAGGTGGCCATATCTACAGTGTGTGACCCTGGAATTGACCATGTGATGCTAGGATAAAGGGCACGTGATTACTAAATTAGTGCCCTGATTGGTTTGGCATAGTCCTGGGAGTGGATACTGAGAAGGTCCCTGTGGGGGTGAGTGTTTCCTGCACGGAGGGTGGCTCTCCTTAGCAGAATATAAGGGTCAGAAATGGGCTGTTGTGATCTCTAGCTGCTTGCTACTTCACTACTTCCCTGCTTGCTGCCTCCTGCTTTTCTGTCCTCCGTCTGCCATGTGCTGTTTCTTCTATGCGATGAGCCTCTGCCCTGCCACCCAGCCGTGGATCCAGCCAAATAGACATCTAAAATCCATTAGCTGCAATCAACCTTTCCTCCTCTACCCCTGAGTGTTGTGTACTTTACCTCAACAAAAAGAAATGTGACTAAGACAGTGGGCAAACGCTTTTGGAACAAAACACCAATTGCAAAATAAATAAATCCAAGGGTCAACAAAGGGGATTACTTCAAATAAATTTTTTTTGCACAGCAAAGGACTAATATCCAGAATATATAAAGAATTTGAAAACTTAGATAACTCACATATAAAGATGTGAAATAAAATGGACATCTGAAATGAATACACACTTCTCAGATAAGGAAATACAAGTGGTCAATAAATACATTAATGTTCAAAATTGCATGCTGTTTGAACAATGCAAATTAAATCACCACTGATGTTTCCTCTCACTCCAAAAGGAATAGCTGCTATTAAGAAATTAACCAATAACCAATATTGATAAGATTGGGGGAGAAAGGGACCCTCCTCCACTGTAAGTGGGAGTGTAAACTGATACAACCAGTATGGAAATCTGAGTAGTGATGCCTCAGGAAAAACTAGGTACTTCCTAAAGAGTTAAAGATGCCGTACCCCAATGCTGTATGCATACTATGTTTGTAGCAGCTCAATTAACAAGAGTTAAATCTTGGAAACACTCTATGTGTCCATCAACAGATGAGTAGGTTTAAAAAATGGTATTTTTAACAAATGATACACTACTCTGCCATAAAGAAAGTCAAATTTGAATCATCTGTATTGCAATGGATACACGTGGACACCATAACTTGAAGTGAAATAATGTAGATGCACAAGGTTAAATATCACATGGATTTTCTATTATGAAAATTATAATATCTATATCTATATATCTAATACCATAAAAGTGACTTGGCATAGTACCATTTTCTGACATATTCTATATGTTCTCTGCCCTATTTGTTTTTCAAGCTATATATATGATAATTAACTTTATGTAGTTTTATAAGATAAATGAATCTGATGCTGGAAGAATAAAAGGAGGTGGAAGAAAAGGAAAGAGGGAATTAAAATGCAACATGTACACATATCAATCTTGTACAGCGAATGAAACCATTAAGTACTGCAAGCATGTACTAATAAAAGCCAAATAAAAGAATATATTTAAAAAAAATTCCAAGAAAGTAAACCATGAGGCAACTTAAAGCCTGACAAGTAGAGTATTATTAAGTGGAGAGCATCATTCTTAGATTTACAACAGAGAAAAATGAACAAAATTTCATTCACATTTAAAAAGTGATGAATGCAGTCACCCCTTGTTTCATAAATTAAATTAAGCTTATATATTAGCAATATGGTCTGAGTTAGTGTCCTGCGTATGCTAACATTTCTTTGGTGAAACATAGTTCACAAACTGTTAATATTAAAAAAAGTGGTAAATTTGAGAAGTGATTATATCATAAGTGTTCCGTCTGAGTGAGTGAGTTTAGTGTTTTTCTTTTAAAAGACCTAAAGGGTTCATGTTTATGCCTTCACCTTTCACGTCGTGATGATACACTAAGAGGAATTCATCCAAGGACAAGACAGCAAATCATTATCAAACGCCCAATCTGTTAGTGCTTTGATTTTGACTTCCAGCTTCGAGAAAGGTAATCAACAAATTTCAATTATTTATGTTACCCAATCTGTAGTATTTTGCTATAGCAGTACAAATGGACACAGAAGATAATTTAGTTAGAAGTTATACACTTCTACTGAATAATACAGTCTTTAAGAATTTCTCTCCTTGCGGTAGAAATCTTATATTCAAATGTAGATTCAGTGATGATTGTTTCATACAAATTCTATTGAATGTGTGCTTCAGTGACATTTTATCTTTTAATAGGGATGGTGATAATCATGACAATGATGGCTCTAATGATACTACTAATGTGTTCTTACCTGCCACAACATTATTGCTCAACACGCTCTCTGTTATACATATTGCACATTTAATCATGCCTAACACCCGTGTACTGATGACCTTGCCCTATTGTGATCAAAGGTCCTAACGCTGTGATTCAAATTTAGAATTAAGGTTAGCTTGGATGCATGTCTGAGAGCAGCATACCTGAATGAGAGGAGAAGCACTTTTATCTTTTACATTCTGTTTGCTGAGTTAAGGATATATGATGCAAACAAGCCAGGAGGCATACTTCAATAATTATGTCAATCTTATGGACAGCAGATTCTACTTGTGGAAGGGTAAACTGATGGGTTCCCCATCCTTCATATTCTTGCAGGGTGATGACTTCAAAACTCAACCTATTCTCAACCGTGTCTTATTATGAAACAATGCTTTCTGGGTTTGGAGACAGGTTGAATTCCCTATTTATTCAAAGCACTTTTTCTTTAAATTATACAGGACATAATTTTTGTATTTCTCCTAAGGTTCTATTTCACCTGAGTGAATAAACAATTATAATTGTACTCTGTGATAAATCTTAAAACCATGAAAAGATATGACATGATAACACTTCCAAAACTACTGAGGCTTATAAAATGAACTCTGGGAATTTTTGGTCTGCTAAATCAGGACAACTACAAGTGACTAATATGTCAAAGAATGGCAAAGACTATCTCCCTAGAGTCATACATTTAACAAGTAAAAATATGTAATCACCTCTAATGTTCCAATTTATGTTGTTTGTTTTATCTGATTGCCATAGTATTTTAGCATTACTGGGCTGTGTGGTTTTCCTTTTTTGCTGTTTATGTTTTTATTTAATACAAGGATTTCCTAGGTTGTTCAGGCTGGCCTCCTACTTTTGAATAGAATTAAATACAAAATAAAATGGCTGCTTAGATAAACAAGAAATGTGATGGAAAATATACATATTTGATATATGACAATAACTTCAAGATCTATAATGACGAATCACAGTGGTCAGATGGAAGTGTTGTGTTACATATACAATCACTTTTTCCTTTTTCAATACAGTAAACTGAATGATTTTCCAATATGAGATCAATTTTAAAAATTTTATTTTTAGAAATAAAAGAACCAAAACATATTAACAAACACACAGACATAAACAAAACAACATAAAAGCAATAAAAAACAATACAGAATTTCAGAGAATGTGTAAAGAAATTAACAAAGGATGTTGTATGACATACTGTTATCTTCATATTGGTTACTCAGATTAACAAATACAGACATGTAAGAATGATCAAACAATTAAATATCAACTTTTCCTTTCAAGAAAGCATTAGAAATTAATTGTACAATCATGCTGAACATCAGGATTAGTCATTTGAGAAATGTAAATTAAAACAACACTGAAATTTCATCTTACTCCAGAAAGAATGGTTATCATCAGGAAAGCAATCATCAAGAAATGCTGGAGGTGCTGTGGGGAAAATGGTACCCTTCTCCACTACTGGTGGAAGTACAGATTGTTGCAAGCACTGTAGAAATCAGTCTGCAGATTCCTCAGTAGACAAAAATTAGAGGTCCGATTTAAGTCAGATGTTCCCCTTCTGCATTTCTTTGCAGACATATCATAACGATATATATGCAACCATGTTTACAGCAGCACAATTTGTGACAGCTAAACTGTGGAAACAACCCAAATTCCCATCAACTGAGGAATGGATAGAAGAGCTCATTTTTTGTGTAGTAAATCTGTTATTTTTGCCTTGCTGGCAAAGAAGAAACTTTCCACTTATGAATTATATGTGTTTGTGAGCTAAGGTCTGCGACTCCCTCAGACTTTGTAAAATAATTATTCATGATCATATGGCTCTGAATAAATTCACTTACATTACTTTATTACCTGCTTATATTAAATTTCTAGTAGAGGTTCTGTTTAATGCTTACTTTTGTGTTCAGGAAATATTTACTTTATTATAGTTGATTATTAAACTGTATGTATTTGTTTAAGGAAGTATTTCCTACTTATAAATAATCTGAAGACTGTGCATAAAATTATTGTAAATATTCTGAGTATTGATTTATGTACTGCACTAAATTTTAATGGGGTGTATGATCTCTTTACAATTCTGAATGTCCATGTTTTTAAAATTAAGATATGTTAACCATTTTTCACATATTTCTGATAGCTAATCTTTTAATCATCAACTCCCTTTTAGCTACTTAGAATACAATCAATACTAAATGTGTACTTTAAAGTGAAGATTAATTTCAACTTTGAATCATATTTATAGAAAATGTAATCAAATATGTTATGAATATTTGTCATTAGTTTTTCATGGTAAATATTCCAATTGCATATAATACCTGATTTGCTTAAGAGAGGAGTAAGCTTTTTATTTTGTTTATCAATATGGCTATTATCTCTTCCCTGGTATATGCTATTTTTGATGGTTAATATTAGTAGTCAACTTGACTGGTTCACAAGATTCCACGAGGTGACTGGAAAGTGAGGGTACAGACTTTATCACTGGGTTATTATACCGATGAAGTCAGACCTTAATGGGCAATAAGGTGGTATGCTTTTGGTGGGAGAAGGGGTAAGGTGTGACCTCGGCGACTGTCTCAGTTCCCTGGTCTGTTTTACTCTGGTGCTTTCCCTCATAACACGAGTTAAGCAAATTTTATGTGATGTTTCTAACTTGGCACCAGGCAAACATGAATCAAAACCTCTGAAAACCTGAGTCAAAATCAACCTCTGAAAAATTGAGTCAGTTGGATTCCTGTAAACAGTGGATGTCAAGTGCTTTGTCCTAGCAATGTGAAAGGTAAAACACTTTCCCAGTTTATTTTTAGTATCACATTTACATTACTTTACAAAAGAAAGAATGATTAAATGAATCATGATTTAAAAGAGGATTTTCCTGACTTATTATGCCTGTCTTCTATTTTCAAAAGAATATTTTACTGCTCTTTCACTATTTTCTGAAGTACCATACTTAGTTTGTATTTTGGGAATACACATTTTCCTCTCCTTTGGGAAGAGGTATAATTTTACTTAAGATAGGGATAATTGTTTTGCTGATAGTTTGAGAATTTGCATTTTCTGGGTTTAATTATAATTTAAAACTAATATAAAGTTAAACTGTCTTAAAGAAATTTAAAGCACAAAATATAAAATATTTTGAATAAATAAAAGATTTTGTAAATGGATTTTGTAAATATATTTTTGCAGCACAAAAAGCTTTTGGAATATTCTTAGACAAAAAATGGCAATTATACTAAGAAAAGTAATGTGTATGTTCTGAGCTATTTGTTTTATGGCAAAATATATCTCATGTATCATTGGCATCTGAGCTTTCAACCAAAATAAAATGAAGCCCAAACATTCAACATTTTAATTAAACTCAATTCAATCAATGCTGGGACAGGGGATTGCATTTGTCCAAGGCATAAGCTTATTTGATAGTGATAATAATCGCTAATTACCATCACCATCAAATTATTGGTATTATCATGTCAGTGTGAATCCAAAGAAATTGCTAATAGAATTCCTTCAGGGTTTAATAACATGATGGAATGGCATATGTTCCCATGTCACAAGTTTTCAAGCATAGATTATTTTAAATACTCCTCACACCTTTGCATAACATTTTCCTTTGCTTAGAGCAAGTGGACACCTACTAACCGAACTGAGTACATTGGTTAGAAATAAGCTAAATCATGTCAGTTTAAACAGTAACCCAAAATATTATGGTTGCTATATAGCAATCAGAGGCTGAACGACATACACAATTATGGTAGTCCCAGAAAGAGAATAGAGAAGAAGGGAGAGATAAACTGTTGTGTATTGGTACAAAGTTAGATATATAGAAAAACAGAACAGAGAGTGTAGTAATATATTCTTATACATATGGCATGTGAGTTCCGAGAATTGGGTCAAGACTACATACACAATGGTAAAAAGATAGTTTTCAAAAAGAGTGATGGGGAAACAGGGACCCTATGATGAATAACACAGTTGAAATTTACACTGTTGAACTGTTCACTCTGTGGACAAGTATCAATTTAAACAAATGAGAGATCAAATAAGTAAGTCTTAAATTTATCTAATTTTTAGAGTAAACATAGGAGGACATTTCATAACTTTGTGTTTGCCAATGATTTATTGGACAGGATTTCAAAAGGATAGGCAATAAAGTTTAAAATAAGCAAATAGAACAAATAAAACTTAAACATATTTGAATGTCAATGGAAAAAAATCAGCAGGTCAAAAAGTCACCCACAGAGTGGGTAAATAAAATAAAATCACCCATGCTCATAAAGTGGCCAAAACAAAAGCTAAGGTATTAAGAATTGCTAAGAATTTGAGTAAGTTAGAACACTTATTCATCTTTGGTGTGAACTTAAATTGGTGTAGGTTTTATGAAACACAGTATGGAGATCCTGTGAAATTTCCAAAATAATATTATCATGTAATCCAGCAATAAATGGCTGTAGCTATTTCATCAAAATGTAGCTATTCCTTGTTTTTGCTGCCATTGGAGTGTGATGGACACTGACGCCTAGTAAGCTATCTTACTGATGTCTCCCTATGACTTACATTCAGTTCTTTAGCTTGAAATGTAGAAACTATTATACTAAAATGCTGCCCAAATGACTGATGCTTTTAATCATTCAAAAATGTATAATTCAGGTTTGCCATTTATTCTAATAGTATTAAATATGCATAAAATAGTTAACTGAAATTACACAATACTTTGACTGAAAAGCCTTCAATGAAATTTATTTTTATTCAAATTAATTCAGTTGTTTGAGTACAAATCCTGTTCTTGGTTTGCTTTTGTCAGAGAGGAATATAACACTGATTCCAGGTCAAATGGAAAAGCTTCCTACCTCTTTTTTTTTTTTTTTTTTTTTTTGTCTTTTTGTGACAGTGTCTCATTATGCAGTTCAGGCTGGCCTTGAGTTCACTTTGTAGCTCAGGCTGGTCACAAACTAGCAATGATTCTCTTGCCTCACCCTTCTGAGTGCTGGGATTACAGATATGCACCACCATGCTGAGCTCTTCCTCTCTCTTTTATTTCATACTACTTTCACTGAATTTAGGGCCTGAAATATAAATTATGATTGTGTCATCAGTCAGGAAAATACTATTAGTTTTGTAATTTTTGAATATTTATGATAATGTGTAATTTGACTTGTTTATTTTGAATATTCAAATATTAACTATGGTTTACAATGAAGATACATTGGGAGACAGTTTTTATTTTTCTGCATCAAAAATAGGTATAACTGTAACTAACTACTGAATATTTTTAACTAACTTGTTCCTTACAGAAAAAAGTAATGACAATAAGTAGATTGAAATAGTATTATTTATAGAAGTAAAATCAGAGATAGCTATCATAACAATATGTGATTGCATATTCTGTGAATAACATTCAGTTTATGCCAATATTTAATGGTATATTTAACAAAATGCTATCCCTGAAATTATCATTGAGAAATGTTCTGTTTTGTGTGTGCTGTGCATGAGAGAATGTGTATTTATCAATCAAAGGATGATTTTTGGAAGTAGTTTCAAAATACGCTTAATAATCATTTCAATTTCTAGTAGCATATTTAATTTTCCCCAAATGCTATCTAGAAAAGGCCAAGTACAGTGAGTTATATACAATGTGTTTTCAATGCCAACATAAATTTGCAGCTAATTGTATTGCATCTAAAATGTATAATACAGAATTTGCCAAATGCAAAGAGCAATGGATGTGGGCATGGAGATGGATTGGGTTGTTCAGTAGTCACAATTAAAGGGAAAAACAAATGAACTAAGCAAAGCAGGTACAGTCATTGTACCTATAACAATCAAGTAAGGGAGGACTGAGATATGAACTAAGCCACAGTACCTCTGTGATTTATTTGGATGGTAGGTGCCTGTTAAAAGTATTATCTTAAAATTATATTACTCAATAATTAAACAAATGAGGAAAACAGATGTTTCTTGGTACTCAGAACTACCCATGACATTAAAATGAATTTTCATGATGTGTTATATTTCTTGACTAATAAATTTTTATTATTACAACAATTTCACTGTAATGTTTGAGATCTAGGGCATCAGGATTTGTCAGCATCTTTACCATTATAATTAGGCAGTTCTGTCAGCTATGTGTCACAGTAATAAACGCTTAAGATAATCAATTTTTTAAAAAAAGCTTTGCCTCTGCAAACAGTTTTGTTTCAGAATTATTTATTAGAGGGAAATGTGTTGACACAAATTATTTTTCCTGTATTATATTTCAGGCACATTGTTAAGACATTTCACTTAAAATGAGTTTCATAACCTTTTGTAGGGTATATTTTTTATGGTTCCTTCAAAATTTTCAATAGATTTTGAACGTGGATAATTCCATTTTAACATAACTATAATTATGTTAGAGGTTTATTTTTGCCACATTTGATGCTAAAATTTGACTTTAAAATGCATCCCCCATATCTATTGATATAGTAACATATTCTACACCGTTTGTATCTATATTGACCTGTATTTTTAGAATGATAGTTCACGAAGGGCAGGTTTATCAAAGTGTTCCTATTTTGAGAATTACAACCAAATACCATATAGTAGTCATGGAAAAGCTGCAACTTCTAGGACAAGCAGGCTAGAAAGCCCTTATTTGGGAGCACTGCGATAGAAATCAAGAGAGTTGCATTAGGGAGACAAAGTGAACATAATTCAGCTGAAACAGAAGGAGGAGGAGTTTTCACACACTGGGAAGAGCTAGTGAAAAGTGCAAGAGTACATAAGAGAAAGATTATTAGTCAGTGGGATTAGATATCCTGTGTTTGGGAATTGGATTCTTCAATTTAACTTCCTACAGTCGTAGATACTAGGGGGTCAGATTTCTATGTTTCCAGATGGTTATATTTCACACGATGGCCTCCATGTCCTTGAGAAAGACACTTCTTATAAAACTCACAGTAGACCCAGAGCAGGTTTACATTTCAAAAGCACAGAAAAAAATTACCGTTAAATTTTTCTAAAGTAAATGCTCTAATAAAAGGCATCAGGAAGACACTGTTAAGAAGAAAACTTTCTAAAACTTAATCCATACAAAAGGAATCTTCAGACTTTCACAACCACGAGGTACTGCATATTAATTGTAAAGCAAATCATTATGACAGGAACAATTTCTGATTATTTTAATGTAAATATTAACCCATGAAAATATGAAGGGACAGTTAGAAATACAGAAAGTGTGAACATAAATTTAGGGTTACTCTTGTTTCACAGTGTTTATCATATCTCCTAATTTTTATTCACTTTCAGGTTCTTACAGTAGAGAGACAATATGTTGCTTACACATGCATGCCTGATTTATTTCACCTATGAGTATGGTCTCTAGTTGTATCCATTTACCTATAAAAGCCTCAAGTTTATCTTTCTCTATAGCTGAGTAACATTCCGTTATATAGAAACTGCTCAAAAGTGAAGAACAACTGGGATGAGGAAAAAGAGAAAAGGACGAAAGGGAAAACTATGTATGTATGTATATGCAGGATAGCTAACATAGTTGTAATACTGACTTATGTGGCTTTATTGAAAGGAACAGTTAATGATTAATTATTTGATCAATCTTGCATGTCTGTATGTGTTTTCCTGAGTGTGCACTTTGAAGTTATCAATATGAAATACAACAACCATTGTTAATTCCCTGTCACCTTGTCTGTCATTCAGTGTTGCTTCACCATTCTTGTGCTACTTTGTAAATGGTTCTGTTTGTTAATATGTTTCTGTTCTTTTACTTTTAAAATTCAAATATGTGATTACTGATGAAACTTCCTTATGTGAAGGGAAGAGTAATGTCTTTGTCCCAGAAATAGTTTTAAAATATAAAGCTTAATAATATTTAAAATGTCTTCTGAACTAATAATCATCCCTAATATTAGTATCCACTAAATCTAAAAAACTTCTCTCCAGTGGTACTTTCTACAGCTACTAAGTGATCTTTCATCTAAATTGCATATCTGGTTATTCATTTGTGTTAAGAATGAAGGGACAGCTATAGACACAAGGAAAAGTAGGAAACAAAGTAAGGAATGAGCAAGCTTGAAAGGAGTCATAGAAAACAGATTATGTGTAAATGATACAGAAAGCACACTTTACATATAAAATACATCATTAGTGTTCTCTCATGTATCAAAAAGTAGTTGCTAGATATACTTCATAAAAATTTGAAGATATAATTGTATTGAAATTGAAAATATTTTCTTTAACAACTTTACATACCAATGTATACATGAAAGGAAAATAACTTTGAAACACATGACTGGTGAAACAAAAATGAAAAATATAGTATTTAAAAATATTTTTAAAATGTTCTAATTTCACCTTACAGATACAACATTAAGTTAGAAGAAAAAATATCTGTTGCAAAAATTAATGTCTTCATTGAATTGAGAACAAAGTTTACTGCCAGGAGTGATGGTGCACCCTTGTAATCCCAGCACTCAGGAGGCTGAGGGACAAGGTTCATTGTGAGTTTGAAACCAGCCTGGGCTACAAAATGAGCTCAAGGCCAGCCTGAACTGCATAGCAAGACCCTGTCTCAAAATAAAATACAAAACAAAGAACAAAGTTTATATATAGATATATCCATGTATACACATATATTTTACTTTTCAGTTGAACATAATTGGTACAAGCTGGAAAGAATTTCATGGATTTGATGACAAATCTTACGGACTTGGACATTTTAGGGTAGCATTGCACCTACACTTACTTTGATCTCATATTCCTCCAAAAGACTTACTAAGTTTCTTTCCCTCAAGTGGAAAGAATATTCTTGGCTTTATTACTTAGAATTAAATATTGTGAAATGTCTTAGTAAACTTTATTTTTGAGCAAGGCATGCTAAAGCACAATTGTAAGCGCCTTTGAAACTGATACCAAAAGACCACAAGTTGGAAGCCAGCCTGGGCTACTCAGTGAGTTCAAGACCAGACTGGAGTACCTACAGAGACTGGGTCTCAAACATGAAAGCAAACATAGCCCAAAATTTTATTTTTAATTTGATTTAAAAGTGCTTGATGGAGCCAGGCATAGTAGCTCACTCTTGTAATCCCAGCATTTTGGAGGCTGAGGCAGGAGGATCATTGCAAGTTCAAGACTGGGCTACAAAGTAAGATCAAGGCTAGCCTGAACTGAGACCTTGTCTCAAAAAGATAAAAAAAAAAAAAAAAAAAAAAAAAAAAAAAAAAAAAAAAAAAAAAAAAAAAAAAAAAAAAAAAAAAAAAAAAAAAAAAAAGACTGCTTGGTGTACACAACTCAATCTCATCTCTTTTAGTAAGAAAATAAGAATGGATATGAAAAAGGATTAGAAGCATTTGTAGGAAAGAACTAATGCAAATTACATGTCAAATTATTAATGAAACTATTGGAGTACTAATTTCCTGGGGAGAAGCACTAGTGAAATTTACACAAGTGAATGAAAGAATAAATATAGGAAGAAAACAAGATAGAAATTGGAAAAATCATCAGGAAGAAATGTATGAATATTAGGTGGCTTAGTATTTATGAAGTCTCAGGTAATCACACAAAACAAGACAATGTTCACAACACATTTAAAAAAAGAAACATTGGCTTAAATCCATTAAGAAATGGCATGTGTTATGTACATGTGCCAATTCCATATAAAGAATGTAATCATTTTGTACTGCAAAAATGTACTAGAAAAAATAAAAATATAAACAAAAACAAAACTGACAAAAAATAAAAATAAGTACAATAAATAAAAAATAAATCTGTTACTTAAAAAGGAAGCACAAAATTCTTATAAACTAACAGCTTCACACAAGTCTAACAATATAACTGTCATGTTCTATGAAGAAGCAGGAACACATTTTGAATGTAAATTTTAACAACACAACAGTTATTTATCTTTGAAAATGTAGTTTAGAAGAAAATGTATATTTAATACTTCATAAAATAATTTAACAATTCACATCATATGTAAGGTGATCTGGAGTAAATTGTACACTACACACACACATATTAGTTTTAGGACACTGAGTGTGAACTTATAAAATCTGTCCTTTATATGTGAATAGGGTCTAAAGGCCTTGGGAACAAAATAGCCACTCCAATGCTCTTTAATTAAGCCATAAAATGGCCAGAGCGAGAGTGTACTTACCTTAACAAAATAAATTAGGCTTTTAGTACAGCTACATTTCCAATCCACTAATAATAGAAACACTTCTGAACCCTTGATGTGCGACCGTTTCCATGGTAGTAAGTTGTGTTGGTAGTGAAAGTTGGTCATCTCAGGCGGGGTGTCATTGACTACAGAGTTTCTATTTTCACTTCCACCTCTTGTTTGAGTTATCAAACAAAACAAGGTCACTGTTGCATATAAGACGATTAACATCCCTTGCCAATGTTATATACCTTATATAATATAGGAACAGGTAGGCCTACACTTGGAAACACAAATCTTCAATGTTCTCATAATTTCTACAATTCTGTGAAAACTAAAAGAAATAATAAATGCAACATTACTAAATCATCAGTTTCTGTTGAAATGAGTGGCTATGTTTTAATTTGGATAGGTAATGCCTTAGCTCACAGAAAAAGAATATGAAACAAGTGGTGGAAGATGTCATCAAGGATTAGCAGCACATGACTTTAACATGACACAGGGTATATCATCTATGTTTTATATCACTGACTGAACATCTTCATTAATACCTATTGTGGGAACATTATTTGAGTAGCCCTATAATGACTAATATGTTAGGCTTCAGATTTAAGTAACATTTTACTGCTATGCACTTTTCTACTTTTTTTTTTTTTTTTTTGGCGGTACTGGGGATCGAACTCAGGACCCTGCACTTGCTAGGCAAGCACTTATTCCACTGAGCTATATCCCCAGCCCTCTGCTATGCACTTTTCAATGATAAGATTTATAGCAAGGAAATTCAAAGACCCAATCCAAAATGGGCATCTGAGATGAATATACATTTCTCAGATAAATACAGACAGCAAATAAATACACAAGAAAATGTTCAACATCATTAGTCATTCAAGAAATGCAAATTAAAACAACATTGAGATTTCACCTCCCCCAGTAAGTATGGCTATCTTTAAGAATACCAATAACAAATGCTGGCAAATCTGTGGAGAATTAGGAACTCCTCTCCACTGCTGGTTAGAATGCAGACAGGTGCAACCACTGTGGAAGTCAGTTTGGAGATTCCTCAGTAAACTAGGTCTAGAGGTCCCATTCAACCCAGCTACTCCCCTTCTGGGTATTTTCCCAGAAAATCTGAAAACATTATATCACAGCAATACATATGCACCCATGTTTATAGCAGCACAATTTGTAATTCCTAAATCATAGAACCAACACAAATGTCCATCCACTGAGGGATAGATAAAAAAATGTGATATTATTATATAATGAAATATTAAACAACTGTAAAGAAAGATAAACTAGAGGTTTTTACAAGTAAATGGCGACAACTAGAGACCATTTCATATGTGAAATAAATCAGACCTCCACGTGTAAGCAATGTATTGTCTCACTAGTGTAAGAACCTAAGAGAGTGAACAAAAATTAGGAGGTATGATAGACATTGTGGAATGAAAGGAAACTGCTGAAAAGCAAAAAGCAACTGGGATGAGGGAAAAGTAAAAAGAAAGAAGGGGAAATTCTGTATATCTGTATATACAGGACAGCTAACATAGTTATACTACTGACTTGTATTTCTTTACTGAAAGGAACAGTTAATGATTATACGTTTGATCAGTCTTGCATGTCCCTGTTTTCCTGAGAAACTACTTTGAAGACACCAATATGTAATACAGCAACCCTTGTTAATTTCCTCCCACTTTGTCTGTAACTCTATTGCTTGTATTGTGCTTATGCTATTTTGTGAACGGATGTTTGTTTGTTTGTCTATTTCTTAATATGTTTTCCTTCTTTTCTTTTTAAAATAAATTAAAGGAAAAAAATTATGGTGAGGGGTTTCCGTGAGTACTTCTCAGGAATAAATCACATTTATCTGTACTAAACAAAGAGTCCATCATACAAGAACTAGAAAGATTATGCCAGATATTTTAGATTTCATTTTTCATATCTACTCTTCAATTTGGTAGCCCTTTATCTTTCCTGGAAGACTGCTTATAAGAACAATATCAATGTATCTTCAAGTATTTTGAATTCATATTGTGAGTAAGCAATACAGATTCACAGAGACCACATAAAGGGGAGAAAAAAGTACAAAATTGAATTCCCTTTCTTCCAAAATCAGCATTAAATAATTATTTTATGTATTGATTAATGAAGTAAATTAAAATCTATTTAAATCATCCAGCTTGGAAAGAATCATATATGTTCTACAATTTCAGTGGTTAAAATCTTATATCTTTAAGCATATATGCTTAAAGCAAAAATAAATAATGTATGAATTTATATATAAATTATAGTCTATTTCCCTCCTTAATATTATTAAGACACACCATCAATTGATCAAAATAATGTTTGTAATATAGAGGAAGACACGCTGATTTATTATTGATTTATTTTTTTAAAGGTAGTCAGTTTTGAAACTAATTATAATAAAACTATTTTAAAACTCTCCCAATGTTGGTCTCTTAGAACACATTATGTTCAACAATATTTTAGAAATGACTTAATCTCTTGCCCCCGTAAGGATATTACTAATGCTGATTTAGCTGCCATTTTTTACATTTACCTGAAGAATTTTTCTGTCTTTGTTGCAAGAAAAAGAAAGGCACCTTATTAAAAAGTAAACTATATCAAGAATTATTCTTAAGTAGCTTAGTAATTGATAAAATATATTGTAAATTTTATTTAAGTGTGATTGAAATTGTGCCTGGACTTCTTATACAATTGTGACAAGCAATCTGCTTTTCAATCCTACTTTCATTCTGTTTTTAATTGACTTTTCTGCCAT
The DNA here is from genome assembly GCA_004027595.1 of Dinomys branickii. Taxonomy (NCBI): domain Eukaryota; kingdom Metazoa; phylum Chordata; class Mammalia; order Rodentia; family Dinomyidae; genus Dinomys; species Dinomys branickii. The sequence goes on along the minus strand of PVLD010013329.1, from coordinate 3,904 downwards.
GCTTTTCCCTACTTTTGAATTTTCCCATGCATGGCAGTTGGAGGTTAATGTCTTCATAGTCTGCTCTAGTAGAGTGGATTACACATAAGATTGTGTAAGGTTCTGTAATGTGAAGCAGCTGCCTACACATCATGGTAGAAACTGGGATGTGTGTCGGAGAGGGCAGCAGTTTTTCCTAAAAGAAAACATGTCTTTCGCTTTAGACATGTTGAAAAAGTCCTTGGTAGTCAGCAGGAGACATTTCTCAAAGCAGGTGGGAAAAGTTTGTCCACTATGTATTTCTCTCAAAGTGAAATATTATAATGCAAGGAAAATTATTACCTACATACCATAGAATTCTAGACACAGTGGTAATTTGTGAATGTAGACCGGCAGAGCCTTCCCTCAGTTGCTCTCTCTGTGCGCTGGCAACTTGAAAAGTTTCATATTTGAAGTGGAGAAAGCAGCACAGATTTCAGCCAGCTCTAATGGCCTGGTGCTGGGGGAGGTACAGTGAAATAAAACTTATCACTGGACTAAAAAACAATAGACTAAAACAAAATATTTCATTTTGCTGAAACGTTCCTGTAGTTTGCTTTACCAATTTTAATGAATTAAGAATGGAAACATTTTGTTCTGGAACCATTAGCTTATACCGCTGTATATTTTGCTGATGTCAAAAAAAGTTGTGTCTTGGCCAGGAGTGGTGGTGCACCCCTGTAACGGTAGCACTCAAGAGACTGAGGCAGGAAGACTGTTGTGAGTTCAAGATCAGCCTGGACTACAAAGTGAGCTCAAGGCCAGCCTGAACTGCATAGCAAGACCCTGACTCAAAAAGACAAAATAAAAAAGAAAAGTTGTATCTTTTTATTCATCAAATTGAAACTCAACAGTGAAACTATTCCACTTACATATAATTTTACTTTAAAATAACTTTCAAGCTTTCAGAGAAAAAGGAGAAAACATTTATTATGCAACTGTGGATAAGGTTAAATCATGGTTTTGGTTCATTTGATAAAGAGCACAATTTACCACAAAATGTTCAGGTAGGAGACAGTCTCTCTTTGTTCAATAAAACTTTCTGTAAAATATTCCACTTTGATGCACTATTTAATTTTGCATTTAGGTTACTGGCAACAGCTTTCATGTGGGATAAACTGTGACACCAAAAATATGTTACAGTGTTTCTCTATTTTTTTCAATAATCATAAAATTATGGCCTTTTCATAATCACTAAATTCCCATGGTGGCTTTTTGTAAAGCCAAGTATTAGTCTCACACATAGAACAAAACTAGCATTGAACTTCTCAGAATTTCTTTGGCTTTTTTGAAAGATCATTTGGTATAACAGTTTGAATGCTATCATTTGCTTTGAAACCTCAATTGTTAGAGCATTTTTATGTGAGAAATTATCACAAAGTACAAAATTTGACACTTTTGTATTTTTACATGATGTTAAATTATGAATTATATCTGTTTATTGCATGAATTCACATCACTTTCAGCAATTGGTGTACTAATCCCCGGCATCTATGTATATAACCTCATCTGGAGAGATGACTTTTTCAGATATAATTACATTGACATGAGGTCATATTAGACTAGACTCAGCTCTAAATTAAATTGCTGGTGATTTTATGAGGAGAGAAAGATTTGAAGACTCGTGGACACACAGGCAAACATGTCATACAAAACAAAGGTGAAAGCCAAAATGATGTAGCTGCAAGCCTAACTGTGCCAAGGATAGCTGGCTGAAGTGTGTGTATGAAGTGCTTTGCTTCTCAACTGTAAATATGGTCTGTCCTGAAGAGTTTTCTGAAGGGTCAGCTAAAGGACTTTCCAGACTGAACATGGCACGACTTGGAGGGAGGCCATGGCTTCACAGCTGCAGGTTGTGGGAGACATTTTCTGTGCAGTTTCCCAAGCTCTCCCTGATACTGTCAGTTCCGCTGTCCCCAAAGCTATCAGCTCAAGTGGCGCACGTGGTTTCCTTCAACTGTCTTTTGAGCAACTTCCTCATGAAATAACTTTAGTTCTCACTGAGTAAAGAATGCCCTTTTTCTCTTTATATATTTAAGATGGTGTGTTCCTTTATTTTATTTTATTTATTTATTTTAGGGAGTTATCCGGAATCGAATTCAGGACCTCATGTTTGCTAGGCAGACACTGCACAACTGAGCTTAATCCCCAGCCCAGATAGTGCATTCTTTAAACAAACAGTGTGGTCCATAAATGCACTCCGCCCATGTGTCTATGCCATAAATCTTTTTTCTTCAAAACAAGAATCTTCCTCTGAGACCAGCCCCAAAATTAATTGGAAAACTACACACCCAATATTGATTGGGAGTCCTTTATGGACTGAGAACTACATTGGCCATCACCAAAGAGTGAAAGTGGAAAGGAAGATATTTCCCAAGAAGGGTCACAGGGATGTAACCCTGTGCTGGAATTTCCACTTCACATTAGCCAGGGTCTTTACACAGGACGATGTTCCCAGATATCTAGCCCACAGAACTGTGAGAAAATAAATATTGTTTTTTAAGCTGTCATATTGGGAATGAACTGCTTTGGCAATTTTAGGAAACTAATACAGCAACTATTATTATATAGCTTGAAAATAAATACAGAAAACCTGATCACTGAAAGACTACCACAGTGTTTTAAGGAACGGTCAATTTTTATTCTATCTGGTCTTTGGAATACACGGGGAATTGTGAAGATGCATTCTGTTATGGTGTGTACGCAAAGGCGCATTTTTATGTACTTACATAAGGAAGGAGACATGGATAAGTACACTAACTCACTTGTCCAATCCATCAGATTAACTTTATTTTGACTTGTAAATGAACGGAAGTGAGAAGCACCTGATAGACCAGTTTTAAACTTGCTATTTAAGTATGGTAGACAGCTATTTGCAGATCAGATCTAAAAACTTCGAACTTGGATTAACTAGTGAGAATTTACAAGTCAAAAGTAATGGACTGAATAAATACAGTTATGGCACCTATTCAAATAGTAAATTATATTGCATAATCAAATGAAATATAACAAAAACTAAAGTAATTCCTATCATACAAGTCAGAATGAGGTTCCGAAGGAAAGTTGCCTACTTTGGACTATCTCTGTCTCCAGCGAAGGAATCTAGTATATTCCTTTACCATTCAATCGGTAAATTGTACTGCCAAGAATGAGAATTATTATTACCTATTGTTATTGCACCAAAATGTACACAACTTTCTATTCCATGTGCTGTTGGTATTCAACAGTTTTAAACTCAGCCCAAGATTTCAACATCAGTTTCACAGGTATTATATATACTGTGGTCCATGCATTTTGTTAATTCAGTGAATAATAACTTGTAAAACCACCCTCTATCATCAGTGTATGCTTAAATATCAATTGCAGCTAATACCATATATGGTTTTGATGTTTTATGGTTAACTTGAATGCTTAACTACAAACGGAAAATTCAGTGATTTTCTTATCTTAAAAATCTATCAGCAAAAGGAAGGCAGGAAAAGCTGGTATGCTATTGTATCAGAATAACTTTACTATAAGGAGTGAAGAATGACTTTATTATAAAATTAAATTTGAAAAAATTCTATTCCAAATTGCTGTTAACACAATTCTGTGTGAACTATAAGCCTTACATAGATCACAACATCGTCATAATATTTAAATTTCTTGTAAATAATTACTAAGATCATAATGTCCAAGTTAGCAATTCATATTTTTTTTTTATTTTAGAAACATAAAAGTACAAAAACATATTGACAAACAGACACCCATTATCATAGAAAATAGTACAATCACAACTAATCTATAGACAAGGTGATATGGTCTCAACAGTAGTTGTTGCTTTATCCATTGATATCTTCGAATTGTAGATGTATGGACCCATATACAGACATGCAAATTTAGTCAG
>PVLD010013328.1:0-56462 GCA_004027595.1 Dinomys branickii | reverse complement strand
TGGAGCCCCTCCATCTCACTGTTTTGAAGTATCTGGGGGCTGGGGATATAGCTCAGTGGAATAAGCACCTGCCTAGCAGGCGCAGGGTCCTGAGTTCGATCCCCAGTACCACCAAAAAAAAAAAAAAAGAAGAAGTATCTGAGGAGGTCTTCAAAGACAGTGCTCTGAGGAGGAAGGCAAGGCTTCCTCCAGGGCAGTCAGAGGAAGGTGTGAGGAGATGAGAGGGTCTGGCACCAGGTCATAGGAAAGGAGAGAGGAAGTCAGTTAGGAAAATGAAAAATGATTGCTGAGAATTAGGGGGGATGATTCTGCTTGAGCCCAGGAATCATGGAATCCAGCACCAGGAATAGGGTCCTACCAGTGTTTCCCCTTTGACTTAGACCCTCTTTTTCCCAGTACTGGTTGTTGAACCCAGGGCCTTCATGCTGAGCTATATTCCCAACTTTACTTTGCTTTGTATTTTGAAACAGGGTCTCTAAATTGCCCAGACTGGGCTTGAACTTGCAACCCCCTGCCTCAGCCTCCAAGTGCTAGGATTACAGATGTGTGCGCCCCCCCCCCCGCCCGGCTCTTGGCTTCTATCTTGGAGCAACCAATCCTGGTTCAGTTGACCCCGCAGGAGAATGGGTTAGCAATAAAGATGCCAAAGAATAAGGAGGTCAAGGGAGTAGAGGGCTCTGGTAATGAAGGCGGAATAGGAACACTCACGCAGTACCCACTGTGTGCCACACCCTATTCCTATTCAGATCAGAGACGCCCGAAGAGACCACCCACATCCACCCACCTGCTTGCCATCCTCCCACACAGGGCCACGCACACCCTATGCACCGCATGACTCATGCAATCAGTCCTGCAGGGAGAGGTACTGTCACGATACCCACTAGACAGATGGAAACTGTCTCAGTTTGCTCTGCGCTCCTACAACCAAATATCATATACCAGGTAGGTAAGTTATGAAGAAAAGAAATTTCTTCCTCACAGTTTTGGAGTCCAGTATCAGGCTGCCGGCATCTAGTGAGAGTCTTCTTGCCACATATCCCACGGCAGAAAGCACAAAGGTGAGAAAGAGAGAATAGAGCCAAGGGTGGCGAAACACACCTGTCAGCCCAGCACTCTGGGAGGCTGAGGCAGGAGGATCACAGGTTCAAGCCCAGTTTGGGCAACTTAGTGATTCAGCAAGAGCATATCTCACTGTAAGGAATAAACAGGGTTAGGGATATAGCCAAAGGCCATGGCTCAGACCCCAGCCAAGGACAGGAGGAGAAAAGCGGGGGAGCAGAGGGTGGCTAACTCTCCCACTGGGAATGCTGCCCCACACGAGTCACTAGCCAGATCCCCTCAGAGGTGCTGCCTCTCAATACTGGCATTGGGCAGTCAGTTTCCTGCACAAGTTTGCAGAGCACATTCAAACCACAGCAGAAAGCGACACACAGAGCTGATGTGACTTGCAGCAGGCCACACAGCCGGTAACTCCCAGAGCTAAGACCGAACCCACTCGCCTGGCTCCAGAACTCAGCCCTGCAGCTTCAGTGCGACCATACCCACTGTCAAGGTCACAGCCCGGATGTCGGCCCTCACAACACAAACAGGCAGGGCCTCCCTGGACTGCAAAGTGGCTTTGCCAAGGCCTGCTTGACGCCAGTGACTCTCCGAAACTCTAGCTGCGACAACATTTCCAAATGCACAGACTCAAATTAACATCTCAGGCTCGTTTATTCAAAACTGATGAGCTCATCATGCCAGCGCTGCTCATCATAACTGGAAAAAAAACCTCAAACTGGAAACATACCAATGTCCATCACTCAGGAAAATGGTAATAGTTGAATCATCACAGAATATTATGCAGTAGAGAAAAGTACAGTAAATGATCAGCAACTATTCTGAGCAAGAGATGGATCTGAAGAACAGGGTGGGTGAACTGAAAACAGCAAACATGCAGCTCAGAAAATGAACAAGCTCAGAAACTCTGGGTCACACAGCTCCTCCTGTAGGCTTTAGGTCATCTCTAGCCAGCTTAGAATACCTGATACAATGTAAAAGCAGTGGAAATGGTCACTACCCTATAAAAGTGAAGGAACAGGGACAAGAAAAAGGTCTGTATGCATTCAGTACAGAGCTAATGTTTCCCCTAACACTGTATTTTCCATCTGTAGTTGGCTGAATTTGCAGGTGTGGAGCTCACAGATACAGAGCACTTTCAGCCTAATTAAATAAGAGGAGGTCCAAAGAGAGACTATACTGTGTTGAGAGACCAGGTTAGGGGTAAATCAATGGTCTGCTAACCTGAGGCACAAGAAATTTCCCTCCACAGTACTCAGGGCCACGCTGCTGCAGCTCAGGGATAAGCAATCGCCCAGCATGCCTGCGGCCCTGGGTTCCACCCCCAGCACTGCAAAAACAGACGTGTTCAGGCCCTGGAGGTGCAGGGCTTGGGACTGGAGTAGAGACCGTGCCTAACTCGTGAAGTCTGAGGCCTCCTGACCCAGGTGCTCTCTCCAGAGAACCACACGTGTCCCGTGCGTCCTGAGCAGGGCCTCTTATCCTCCCTGAGATGCGGCACTGCTGTCCCCATTTCACTGCTGGCAAGACGGAGGTGCCAGGCTACAAGCTGGGGCTGAGATCAGCAGCTAACACTGTCAGTTCCCAGCCTCATTTCTACTCTCTTTTCCCACCCCCAGCCTTGGCTCTTGGTGCCATGGCTCCCATAGGCTCATGGTCACAGACAGTTCACAGCGGTGACCAGCAATGGTCACCGGGCAGTCCTCTCTTAGTAAAGAACATCATAAAGGGTACTGGGGACGCAGTGCCCGCCCGTGACCCCGGCACCCGAGGGTTGCAAGTCCCATCCCAGCCCGCGCAACTTAGCAATTTAGGGAGTCCTTATCTCAAAATAAACAATAAAAAGGGCAACACACACACACACGCACATGCACACACATACATGCACACATGCACACATTCACACTGTAAAGGCTAATAATGGAAAAGAGACCCCCAGAGTTGGAAGCCAGGTCACCCACAGAACAAGTTCTAGTTCTACCCTAGCATCTCACCTAACACCAACTGGTGAGTTTATTCTCAAGAATGAAAAGGTGACATCCAGACTTCCCATTCCTACAACTTCTTCTGGTATAAAAATATGGGTGGTTTTTTTTTTCTTTCTTTCTTCTTTTTTGTAGTGCTGGGGATAGAACCGAGGGCCACATACAGACCACACAACATTCTGCCACTGCCCGCATCACCAGCCTGAGAAATATTTTTTAAATTTGGTTTAAAGTCACATATGTACTTTACACACAGGCCTAAAATGAGAACCAAACTTCCCAGTGCACATATTATTCACTGGCAGGACAGTGACGAAGTTGTTTCCCTCCTGGCTCCATCCAGAGCGGGGTTGTTTCCTGGGGGCTGGCTTGGGGACTGAAGGTGTGGGCTGCCCACAGCCCCTGCTGGTCTGAGGGGAAGGTGCAGCCACGTGTAGCCCCAGGCAGACAACCAGCTTGATCAAGTTAACACAGACATTTTCCTTCAGCGCTCTGATCTTACTCATATCTGCTGCCTGAAAGCTGCTTTAAAGTAGCCCTCCTTCCATAAAGTATCTCAGCTGATGGGTATGGTGGTGCACAGCTGTAACCCCAGCATTTTGGGAGGCTGAAGCAGGAGGGTCGCAAATTCAAGCCTAGTTGGAAAACAAAGCAACTTAACAAGACTGTCTTAAAAAAATTTTTTTTTTGGTACTAGGAATTAAACTCAGGACCTCATGCTTGCCAGGCCAAGTGCTGCACCACTGAGCTAAGTCCCCGACCCCAGTTTTTTTTTTTAAAGGCCTGGGGATGTATGTAGCTCAGTGTGAAGGCCCTTGCTTCAATCCTCAGTGACACATTTGTTTTATTAAACTCAGTTTTTCAGAGAAAAAAGAGACAGAGTCTCCCCTGCCCTGGTCCTTGGTGCCGTCTGATTAGCCCCTGTCCTCTCTCAGGTGTTAAGAATTCATTCAGGCATGGTGGCACATGTCTGTAATCCTAGCACTCAGGAGGCTGAGGCAGGAGGATCACTATAAATTCAAGGCCGTCCTGGGCTACACAGTGAGTTTAAGGCCAGCATGAACTACATTGCAACACCCTGTCTCAAAAGAAAAAAAAAAAGAAAAGAACTTCCTGGGTGACCGTTGTCTTCATCTGTCCAAGGCCAATAGGGTTTCGCAAGATGCTCAGCGAAAACAGTGCCAGGCCAATGGGGCCCACTGGTCCCCACTAGACAGAAGCTGCTGCTCAGCAGGTTTCCAAGCCAGGTTCCTGCGCCCATGCCCCAGCTCCAGTCCAGGAACACACCTGACTCCTCTTCCCCTGAGCTGGAGCAGGGGTGGGGCAATTTCTACCCCAATATCCCAGCAGCATCCCTCTGCTGGGTCTGAGTGAGACAGGGACGTGGCCTGGGACGTGGCCTGAGCCTTGTGGCTTGGAGCTGGACTCCTGGTCAGCTCTAAAGACAGCAGGGGAGGGGCAGCTAATTATACACTGTAAATCTCCCTCACCTTGTCACCCACCAAGGGAGGGACCCGGGAGGGGAAGAGAGGTAATTTTATCTTAGACCAAAGGGAATAAGAAAATGGGTCAAGTGGGCATGGATGCTTTTTTCTTCTCCTGAAAGCTTCCAGAAAGAATTGAGGATGCAAATATCTGGCGGTGGCTTTCAGGAGTGTCACACACAGGTGGGCAAACCCATGATGGCCCATCACAGAGGGACCCACCGTGCTGCTCCTAGCCAGAGAGCCCTGTCCCCGCCAAAGATCCTAACAAAAAAATGCTGGGGATTGGACGACGCCTTGGATGACAGCTCGAGAATCAATGCCAGGGACTGTGCTGGTCAGCCCTACTGCATGACTGCATTTCATCTCCAGGGACCCCCTGCAAGATGGATGCTCCCAGAAGCAATGTTCTCACCACACAGGTGCCCAGGACGGTGAGTGGAGTGTGGACACCAGTTCCCCAAAGTTCAAGGAGCTTTCTTTCCTTTCTGCTTTTCATGGGCACACACAGGGCAGCCCTTGCCCCAGACGCTGGCTCAGTGTTCTCAGAAAGGTGTCCACGGTGTGGCTCCCAGCTCTGACTGCTTCCATCTGAGTCCACCCTTCATTCCTGCCTTTGTCCACTTAGAAGTACACACCTGTGTTGGCTTCCGGGGGCAACAGAGCAGGGTGACAAAGCCCCAAGCATCCAGAGGATGACTGTGTCCCTAAAGGGAGATTTGATTCTCAAGGATCCCACTGCTTCCAAATGCACAACATCCCCATTTCTGATAGCCTTTGACAGCCCCCTACGCTCTGCACCTACACCCAAAATACTGGCACATGGAGAAACTACATTAAGCTAACAATTAAGCTACTGGATGAAAAACAGGCATTCAATCAACAAACCTTTATGGGTTTGTGCTGAGCACAATGCAGGTGCAGTGATGAATGGGGAGGTGTGTGAATTTCATAGCCTCAGAGCTTTACTTTCTAAGTTTTACTTTCAGTATCGGAGACTGAACTGAGGGCCTTCATACTGAGAGGTACCCCCAGCTCTCCTCATTTTTGTTTGAGACAGGGCCTCGCTAAGTCTCTATGCTGCCAGGCTGGGCTCAAAATTATGACCCTCCTGCCTCAGCCTCCTAGACAGGGCTTGACATTTTACTGGTGACCAGCAGAATGAACACACCCCACACCAGAGACCTCTTCTCTTTCTAGCACAGACATGGGGCTTCCAACTGCATCTGCAGTCTCCCCCATTTCTCCACCTGGCATTCACCACTCTGCAGGTTCACACCCTTAATCCCTGTACCCACGTGTACTCCAGAGTTTAGGAACTGGGGCTCATAGAAGGATAACAAAGTAGAGGATGTAAAATAGTACAATCACCTTGGAAAATAGTCAAGCTGGCTCTTATAAAGCTACTCATGCACCTACCATGCCACTCGGCCATCTCCCCTGGGGTATTTACTTATCCAAGAGCAATGAAAGGGATATTCCCAGGGTTCCCAGGAGAGCCTGCGCACAGCGTCGACGTCAACTTTACCCACATCCCAGGTGTCTTCAGAAATGGAGAACAAACTTCGGTCTAGCCATGACACAGAATACTACTCAGCCATGAAGAAGGACCAGCTTCTGATATACACAATACCAGGGGAAGAAACCAGGCTCAGAAAGCTACTTAGGAGCCAAATATGGTGCCACACATCTATGATTCCAGCAGTCTGGGAAGCTGAGGCAGGAGAATTGCACATTCATGCCAGCCTGGTCAGCTTATCAACTTAACAAGACCTTACACACTGAGTTACTCTATTTAAGTAACTTTCTAGGAAAGGTGAAGCTGTAGGGACGGAGATCAGATCGCTGCTTGGAGGAACTGGGGGAACAGGTGCTGAGAGGACATTAAGGGATCATTTGGGGTGACACAACTCTTCCATATCTTGATTTAGGGGGCAGCTACATGATCACAGGCACTTATCAAAACACACTGAGCTACACATAAAAAGGATGGATTTTACCACAAAGAAATGATACCTCTATATGTCTGATCAATTTTAAGGGAAAAAGAAAAAAGACAGCAGGACCAGGATCCCAAGCATAGATGACATTTGGATGGACCAGGAGCAGGAAGAGACAGCAGCTGTTCAGAAACGCAAAACCCCAGGGCCCGTCCCAGCCTCAGGGGCCAGAGCCATTGTTCTAACAAGATGACCCAGACAATGGCAATGTGAGATGCGCTGCCACACACAGGCGAGCCTAGGCCGTGCCTAGGCCCCGTCCCTAAAATCCCACACCCAAGATAAAAATCTAAACTGAGAATGTGCTGACCCACACCACCGGGCTACTGCCCGGCTCGGCACCACTGCACATACCAAGGATGGAGCATTGCCGAGTACCTGGTGGCTGCTGCCCTGCTGCCGCCTGTCATCACAGAGGACTGGCCACAGGTCGCCATCCCAAGAATGGATCAAAACCCAGCCAGGCGTGGTGGCACATGCATATAATCCTGGCCCCTCCAGAGGGCTTGAAAGTTCAAGGCCAGCCTAGGCAACTTAAAGAGACTGGCTCAAAATAAAATCCAAAGGGGTAAGGGTGTAGTTCAGCATACACAAGGCCCTGGGTTCCATCCCCAGCACCACAAAACAAGAAGAAAAAAAGAAAAGACTCATATAAACTCAGTTCCAATTAGGTTTTACTTCCAAATGTTTTGTTTGTTTTTAGCCAGGAGGCTGGCCTCAAACAGCGATCCTCCTGCTTCAGCCTCCCAAGTCCTGGGATGACAAACATGCACCATCACACTTGATCTTCAGTTTTTGATTTCCAAAGTTTTCAGATTTGTAAATTGTCAGTGACAGATAACATCCATATGGAACACATTTCCAACATAAAAGCCGTCCTGTTTTACTTCCCCCAATTTTTATGTTCTGCAAATGCCAGCCAGTCTGATCTAGTAGAGGGATCCTATGTTCCAGGTTATCCCACCAGCTACAATCGTGCCTTCTAGAACATTCTACCCTTCAGGATGGACGGAGAGTCTGACAGTGTGTTCTCGCATCCCCCAGGGCTCCCGGCCTTTCAGGGAGCCTATTCCCTTCACACAGCCTTCTCTGAGAAAATAACAGAATTGGAGATGCGCGGAGTTGCCAGTGTCCACGGGCTACCTGATGTCAGCATGACTCTGGGCTTCCTGTTGAGCTCCTGCCACTGCACGAAGACACGAGACCCCGAGTGAGACTCAGGAGACAGAGTGTGGCTTCACACAGGCTTGCGCAATGGTGGGCTCTACAGGGTGCCAAGGGATAGCCCAGCAGGAGGAGCCTGCACGTGGCACCAGCCAAGGGCAGCACGGCAGCAGGTACACGTGCCACCCACAGGTCCCTGGACAGCTGCACCTGCTAGACTGACACCAGTTCCCCGCCAGCCACTGAGCCATCTCTGCCATGTCAAAGCCAGACTTGCAATGCAGGGAAACACAACCAGGTGGGTTGGCCGGGCTCTGCTGCCTGGCACCCTCCAAGGAAACAGGTAACAGTGTAAGCTTGGAGGGACAAAGGCTTGCACTTCAGTTTTCTTACTTTGGAAGAGGAAAAAACTCCAGAATGAAAACCTTTAACTCCCAGTGCCGGCCTCAAGCTTGAGCCTCGGGGCATGGAAGGGAAAGGGATCAAAGCATCATGTTGCCCAAGTGGAGAGAAACCAAGGCCATGCCCTCCTCAGCACTCATGCCTGGGAGCTGCCACTCGGAAATCACACTCCACGGTCTGCAAGCAGGCACCCACGTTCACTCACTCCTGCACTGCCCGCACCCCTGGTGAACCCCACTTCCAAGCACATCCTGACTACACCTCATCAGAAGGCAACAGAGGCGAGGCCACACCTAAGGACAAATCCAAGAGAAAGAAGGAGGTAGCACGAGTCAACAAAAGCCATGCCTACGAAGGTTCCAGGCAGTACCACTGGAAGCCAATCACACGGCCCTCAGTGGAAGCACAGGTAAGTAGGCTGTAGGGAGTCACACAAGAAAATGCCACACAAGCTGGACGTGGTGGTGCACACCTGTCATGCCAGCATTCCGGGAGGCTGAGGCAGGTGGATTCCCAGCTTAAGCCTAACCTGGGCAATTTAGTGACTAGCAAGACCCTGTCTCAACATCTAAAAAGTTTGAAAGGGCTGGGAATGGAGCTCAATGTAAAATCCCTGGGTTCAATTCCCAGTACCACAAACCAATAAGAACAACAACAACAATACAAAAAAAGAGAAGAGAAAAACCTCTCAATGCTTACAGCAATGTAGATGCCTCTCACAGGAAGCCAGACATGAAAGAACGTATGGTATCAGTCTGTTTCTACGAGGATGGCAGGGAGAAGGAACGACGTCAGGAGGCCGGTCCCCTAGTCCAGCGAGCGACCAGGACAAGGTGAGGGAGGTTCTGGGGCCCCTGCTCCTATTCTGTCCTTGGGCTGGAAGCTATACCGGAAGCTGGGCCCAACTTGTGTGATTCCTGTGTCAGACTGCTCTAAAAGTTCAGAATCAATATTTAGATGCGTGTTTAGAAATGCCCACAGTATTTGGATTGAAAGTGCACATTCTGCTCTGCTATCCCGGCTCCTCAGCACTTCCAGCTCTTCTCCTTCTGCCAGCCCGAAGGGTTCCATGCAGCTGCCCCAGGTCCCGGTCTCTCCTCCCTCGATCTCCCTCCCAGAGAATGCTGGCTGCTGGCTGGGTGACCTGGCTGGGTGACAAATCGGGAATGCTGTGGGGAGCTCTCCCTCTTGGAGTGGGGCTGTATAATGTGTTTGTTACCTCAGGCCAAAGAGAGAACAAAAACTCTGCAGAGGAAAAAAAAAATCACAACTCATCACAAAGCTACCAACAGCAAGAGAGCCTCAGGCAAGCTAGCCAGAGATCAGCCAAGCTGCCGTCCACCTGAATCTCCCCCATGTCCTCCCGGGGAGCAGCCACTGCGCCCCCCCACCACTAGCAGCTCTGTGATCTGCAGGGCCTCTGCTGGCCGGGGTGAGCTCAGGACACACAGAAGGCTCCCACCTCCGTCCCTTCCTGCTAGAAGACTCAGGCCCAGGCTCTGCTCCAGAGAGTGGATAGAAAGCCATTTGCAACACAGAGACCTGTCAGCCCAGGGAGTCTGCCTGGAAGACCCCACAGCCACCACCAAGGCACAAACAGACACCTTGAGCACCTCCAGGCCCCTCAGCACTCACTGGGGGAGTTATGGGCAGTGAGTGCTTCCCAAGCCTGGTGTGGAGGAGGAGGATCCTCCAGTCAGGCACAGCCTCTCATGAGCCTAGAATTTAGGAGCTAAAGATCTGGCGCCTGTCTTAGACACCCCGATGAACATGAAATTGTGGTTAGGGGTATGCCTCGCCCTAAAACAAGGGCTTCTGCTGAAATTTGATTGTCATATTCTCAAAGCAGACCATACACACCCCAAGACCTAATGCTCCCCACTACAATCTCAACACCCAGAAGCCAACAATCTCAAGTCCCCCGAGAAGTCAGTCCAGCTATCAGCCACCACTCCTGAAATAGCTGAAATAGCAACCACAAGACCAAAAAGGGCCCAGCCCTGTGGAAGCGTGGAAACCATACACAAAAAGGGGCCAGGGCACCTGGCACTGAGCCCCAGGGACCAGTCCAGCCTGTTCATTTGTACACCAAAGGCAGCTGGTGGAAACTAAGCCAGAAAGCGGCCCCTTCAGGCATGGTCTGGTGGACAGCCAGCCTGGGGAGCAGGGTGTGTCCCCCCCACTCGAAAATCTGGGTCATGCTTAGATAACTTCCAGAAAGCCCAATAATCACCCACTCTTGCTGCCTCTGTCTGCGAGGTGCAGAGCCCTCTTCCAGTTTCCTCGGGAGCAGTCACCGACTTAAAGGAACACGGGGACCTGCCTTCTGGTGGCAACTCAACAGAGAAGGATTTGCTTTTCATTTCCTCTTCTAGATCTTCGGTTTATTTATAAATAAATGAACAAGGCTTTTACTTGCTGGAGATGCCCACAAGGATGCCGATTCTCCTGGTGTCCCCTCCCGACTCCCCAAGGTGGGAGAAACTGAATTCAACCCAAGGCCGGACAGGAACCCCTAGAAAGGACCCAGCCCCCTAAGAAAGGGCTCAGTATCTCATTTTATCCTGCTTTTCTGTCTTTCTTACTGAAATCGACCAGATTAGGTCTTCCCAAGCCAGCCCTGCACACAGAAGGCAAACGGGTCTGCTTCTTTGCATCCCCAAAGCCGAGGAAGTGTGTATTTCTGGCCGAAAGAACAGGGAACTGCACCCCACCACCACCAGCACACAAGCTGGACACGACCCTCTCCAGGTCAGGCCACCCAGGGCTGTACTCTGCCCATACTGGCTTCTCCCTGGGAAGGCCACACAGTGGTCCCCGTGGGCTCTTGGCCCTGCCCTGAACATGCGGCCCCCACTCTGGGGAAGGTAGGGATGGAGAACCCGATCTAGCTCCCAGGCCAACCATGGATCGGTGAGAGCGGCCCAGAAAAGCTGGCCAGGGCTCCCATGGCCCCCTACCCGGGGCCAGAAGCGCCCAGGCCCTGGCGAGGTCCAGGCTCACCCTGGAGAACTCAGACCCTTGGGAGCGGGCTCTGAGGCCCCCAGCACAGCCCCTGTCCACCCGGGGCCCAGACCTGGCTCTGGAACGGTGCTTGAAATCTCTGAGCTCCTACCCCCGGGCCCTGGCCCACTCCCCGGCCTCCCAGCCGCCAGCCCGGACCGGGCGCACGGACGCCCGCCTGGCCGGCCCGCGCCCCTCTCCCGCTCCCATCAGCCCCCGGGTCCCTCGGCCGTCGCCAGGGCGCGGGCAGAAAGGATATGGCCATTCGGTGATCTTTTTGGCGTATTTCCTCACCACGTTGTCCTCGCTGAAGAGGAACAGGGAGCGGTTGACCGTGAGGCAGTTCTGGCGGACGGGGATGGGGTTGTAGAGGGCCATGGTGCGCGCCCTCTGCGCCATCGACTGCTTGTACACCCTCTGCGCCCCGGGCTGCGCGCCGGGCCGGGGACCCCCGGCTCCGCGCCCGCCGCCGGCGCCCGCGACCACCCCGGCGGCCGCGCCCGGGCCTCCGCCCCCGTAGCGCGCCGGCATCTCGTCTCCGAAGCGGGCCATCCTGCGGAGAGCACGGGCCCCGGTCACGCTGCGGCGGGCTGCGCAGGAGGACGCCCCGGCGGCTGGAGCTGCGACTGCGGAGCCGCCCCTCGGCCCAGCCCATCGGCCCGGGGTCGGCGCTCAGGCGGCGGCGGCCCGGGCCGGGCCGGGCATCGCGGCGCGGGGCATCGCGCGGGGGCGGCGCAGGGCACGGGGCGGGGCGCGGGGCGAGCCCGCCGCCCACTCGAGCAGGGGGAAAAATCAGTTATTAAAAAAGAGAAAGAGCCCCGCGCACACCCCCCGTGCAACGCGAACTGGTTTGCAAAGGAGGCCTCGCCGCCCCTCCTCCTCCTCCTGCTGCCGCTGCCGCTGCTCCTCCGCCTCCTCCTCCCGGGGCGCAGTGGGAGCCTCAAATTCCTCCGAGGTCCAGGTCAGGCTGGCATCTTGCAAAAAGAGTGCGCTCGGCCCATTTAAAAATAAAAATCTTAAAAAAAAAAAAGCAGGTCTTTGCCGGAGATCAGGGTAGCCAAAAAAAAAAAAAAAAAAAAAAAATCCCTTCTTGAATTTGCCTTGACTTTCCTAGACCTGGAAAACACGGAGATCTCTAGCCACCTCCCCCCAGTAAAAGGAGAGGAAGGGGAGGGAGAAGGGGAGGAGGAGGCAGGGGCGCGCTCCCCAGGGCTCACGGGGAGGCTTCCAAACCCAGGGTCCTGTTCAAAAAAAAAAATTTTTTTTCCTTCCTGAATCACCCGCAGCTGCCTCTTCCGCTGGGAAGGGGGTGCGTGCGCGCTGCGTGGCGCTCGGCGGCGCCTCGTCTTGGGGTTCAATTGCAGCAATGAAATCCTGAAAATTCCCAAGGCTGGGGGGCGGGGAGGGGAAGGAGGGGTGCGCGCTCCGGAGATGCTCGGGCGCTGCAGCGCCTGGCGCCCCCACCCCCAGATGCCGCCGCCTCCCGCTCCTGCTCCTCCTCCTGCTCGTCCCCCTCCTCCTCCTCCGAGTTCTGCTAAAATAAGACTGGTGTGGATGGAGAGGTGTGAGAAGAGGAAGGAAAGGGGGGAAAACGGGCGCAAAGGTCCGCACCACTGGCCAGCGCGAATCCGAGTGGGAGGCAGAAGGACCCACCCAGCACGCACGTGACGGCCGCGGCCAATCGCGAGGGGGCGCCGGGCCGCGGGCGCAGCGGACAGGGACCAGGGGGTCGCCAGGCTGGGGGTTGTTGGGACCGAGTGCTGCGCCCCCAGGGCAAACCTGAGTCCTCGCTGGGCTCCTTAGCGCAGTCCGCAGCCCGGCGTGGAGGAGGGGAGCGAGGAAAACTTGAAGAAGGGGATTCGCACTCAGAGAGGTGCAGTGCGTGGAGCGCTGAGCACATTTTGGTCTGTTTAGCGAAAGTCAGTGTTTTGAAAGATGGGAGCGTGGTTGGAGGTTACTTCTGTGAAAGTTGCAAATTCCACGACTCTGGAAGCTGGAAGGAAGGGTTTATCCCAGCTTTGAGACCCCATCGCGCCCAATCTGAACTCTCCCAACACGACTAACTGATCCGGTCCTGGTGGGCAAGAGGGGGCGTCCTGGTGCTGCGTGCTGCGGGCGGGCTGAGCTCCAGCACCACACGAGCACTTCGCGTTTTGCTTTTTCCGGTTGTGCAGTTTACTAAACTTAAAGGGCCTACTGAACAGTATTGCCTCAGACACTCTGTACACATAAGCACGCAGGCGCATAGGAATAGCCCTTGGTGTGGAATTTCTGGGTGCATAGGGAATGTACACCCTCAGGTTAATGAAATGTCAAACTCTCTCAAATCACTAAAGGTTCACAAAACACATATGGACCGGACAGCAGGGTGGAAGGAGGGGAGAGGAGGAAGGGCAGAAGGCATCTGAAGCCAGCTCTCATACACATCAGTATTTGAGATTGGAACCTTCTGCAAAGATATCTTTATATATCGATTCCCCATAGCTACAGCAACTGTAAGATTTTCTAACTTATCAAACTGAGAGCAGTGGTGCATGTCTGTAATACGGCACTTGGGAGGCAGAGGCAGGAAGATTACAAATTCTAGCCCTGCATGGGCAATTTAGCAACTCAGTGAGACCTTGTCTCAAAAAATAAAAGGGCGGGGGGATGGGGCACAGTGCAAAGGCATTGGGTTCAATCCACAGTACCAAAAAACAAAAAGACTTTCTAATTTGTCAAGATACAGGCAAGTTGATTGGATGCAGAGCGGTTGAAGCTGTGAGGTGGGTATGTGGGATTCAGGTAGGGAATGGAGGCTGAAACACTGACCAAATGGCAAGGATTTCAGTACCTGATACTGTTTTGCACACAAGCATAGCTGATAGAGAACAGGAAGCCATCAGGTGTATGACCACAGAGCCGCCACTCGAGAAAGCCCTGCGGAAGGTGAACTCGTAACTCTGCTTCCATGCAACTGCCACCGGGATGGCTGGGTTTTATCCCATGGGCAGTGTCTGCAAGATTTCTTCCTTTCTCATTCCTCCCTCTACACCCCGGGGATGGAACGCAGGCCCTTTTTTGCACTGCGCTACATCCCTAGCCCTATTTATTCATGAAACAAGCTCTCACTAAGTTGAACTCACAATCCTCCTGACTCAGCCTCCTGGAGTGCTGGAATGACAGGCGTGTGTCCCTGCACCTGGCTTCAGTTCAGCCATTTATATAAATGTTGAACGCTTAAATATTCTGTGCCCCTCTAGCGTGCCAACCTAGGAGGAGTGAGGAGATGTGGCCACAGGAAGTCCTGCTCTGGAACACACAGCACTATTCGTGCTGACTGAACAGCAAAATGCCCCACGTGCAAGATGGAGGGCATGTGTCCTGGGGGTGATGTGAGGGCTTCTGACACAAGGACAAGGGTGGTATGCAGCTGTGTGACTCTCAAGGACACCAGGGTGAACCTGAGAAGCCAAACCTGGGATAGAATGTGGTGTGTGATTCCTTTTATATAGAGTGAATATAATAAACAAACAAAAATAATGAAAAATAGGAAAAAATAGAATGAATGTAAACTGGTACAACCACTGTGGAGATCAGTATGGAAATTCCTCAAAAAAAAAAAAAAAAACAACAACTAGAAATTGACTCAGCCATTCCCTGTGTAGGTATCCACCTGAAAGAGTTAAAGGCTCCATATTACAGTGACCCATGCATACCTGTGTGTATAGCAGCACAACCTATAATAGCTAAATCTTGGAAATGGCTTATATGTCCATCAGCAGAGGAACAGATTAAAAAACTGTGGTATGTACATTCAGTGGAGTATTACTCTACCAAAAAGAAGGATCAGCTTGAGTCATTTGTAGGAAAATGGACACACCTTGAAACATAATCTTAAGTGAAGTAAACCAGACACACAAGCTTGAATGTCACGTGGTTTCTCTTATATGAGACACCCAAAGTACAAGCAATTTAAAGAGAAAAATAAAAGATGATAGAAAACAGAGATAGACTAGTTGGTGATGGGAATGATGGGAAGGGGTTGGGGGAGGCTGGTGGATGGGGAGGGGAAAGTAAACTGAAAAGAATCAAGATGCCACAGGCACGTGTTCCAGCTCCCCATGACAACTGTATTTAATATGTATTGCAAACATATTCTACTAAAAAAAAAAATTTAAGTTCAAAACTGGTCCAAAGGAAGCTAAGTCACAGTGGCATCCCTTGAGGATAGAGGAGAGGCCACAGGACCTTCCAGCCGGGTCTCTGTGTGGGCCGTAGGGCCAGGCTGGAGCACACTCCCTTTGTGAATTTTATAAATCATTTTGTAAATTTTCATTGAGCTGTGCACAACAGACGCCTGTTGTTTTTGTTTGCATCTCAGTCAAAAAGGTGTTTGTAATGCTGTGGGGTGTGGGGCCTAGGCACTGCCACAGCAATCTGCAAGAATTCTCTTTTGACTATGTGTCTACAACAAACCCAGACCTCTTGCTGCATATCAGCCTACAAAATGTTGCAAACATTCCGATTCCTGCCTGGCGTGGTGGCACATGGTCTGGGAGGCTGAGGCAGGAGGATCTCAAGTTCTGCTGCAGCCTAAGCAATGTAACAACTTAGCAAGCCCTTGTCTCAAAATTTAAAAAGGGGGGAGCCGTCCCTAAGTTTGCCTAACTATGGTCTGATGTGTCAGTGTTCCCTGCCCCTTCCTTAGAATCTTCTCAAATCGTCCAGCTCCTCAGCTGCACAACACCTCTTTTGAGAAAGAACTGGCCTCACTCTCCCTAAAGTGTGCAATGTTTTAAGTATATCACCCTTGTGGATTCACTCTGTCAAGAACAAACGTTTCTTTTAGACAAAGGTATGACTTTCTGATACTGGAAACTCACCTGTCACCTAGGAAATGGGAATAGATGAGCAAAAGCCCCCAAGAAATCTGCACGGTGACCTCCCCACTGGCCCAAATTACCAATGTTGACTCCCAGGTAGAAAGATGCAGGCTCCCATTAGCATTGTGGACAGAAGCAGCTTCGCAGCAGGTGGCCAGAAACCAGCCCCAGCTACTGGCCCTAATCTTTCATATATCTGCCCCCTGGGGGCTTCATTTACCAATCAGCAGCGGCATTACCACACCAGCTTTGGGGATGTTATTCAATTGAACAGAGCTAGCATCTTTGAAATAAATGCCCCAAATACATAACTGCAAATTGCATTTGTTTGACTTTTAAAACAATTGCCAGTGAATCCAGGCACATTAGGTTGCAAGGAAGCCCAGGCCAGAGGCGCTTGGTCTCTGCCTGCTGGGCGGGATATCTGTGAGGAGTGAGTACCAAGATCTTTGGGAGGTGGGGGATAAAAATCAAAAACCAAGCCTGCTAGTGCAGACATCTGAGGGCCACAGTAGAAGCACCCAAGAGCGAATCTGGAAACAGAATGTAAAGCTGGGCACCTATAGTCCCAGCTACTTGGGAGACTGAGGCAGGAGGATTGCTTGAACTCAGGAATTCAGAGTCAGCCTGGGCAACACAGCAGGACCCCTATCCTAGAAAAATTAAATGTGGCTGTCTCCCCAGCCTTAATGACAAGGCAACATTGTGCACTACGAACTTACAAGACTAAGTGAGGCGAGGCTAACTCTGGACCCAGACCAGGGTTCAGGTGCTAACTACTCTACCTCTTCTACCATGTGCTGTCTTTCAAACCATGGTGCCCCCCGCCTCTGAACTTCAGCATCTCCAAGTGAAGTGCAGAGAAGACGTCTTGCCCTACCGAGGGTGAAGCAAGGCCAAGCAGGCAAGCCCTTGGCAGTGACTGGCATGTCATACATAGTTAGGAACTGGTGGTGAGCAGGTTATTTTCTTGTTTGTTTGTTTCTTTGGGTTTGTTTATTTTGTTTTTGAGACAGTTGCACTATGCAGATCAGGCTGGACTTGAACTCAGGATGGCCCTCCTGCCTCAGCCTCCTGAGTGCTGGGATTACAGGTGTGCACCACCACACCTAGAGAGATTGTTTTAAACAACCATACTTTGGGGCTGGAGATGTAGCTCAAGGGCTGAGCATTTGCCTGGCATGCAGAAAGCCTGGATTCCATTCCCAGCAAGGGGAAAGAGAGAGCAAGTCAGGGACAGACAGAGAGGCAGCCGCGGAGGATTGCAGCTCACATTCCCAGACCTGAGAACTCAATCTGTGGATACACTGGCTAAGATTGATGCACTAATGGCTCACTTTTAATTTCGTAACCCACCCTTTTCATTTGGGAGTCATTTTAGATGCATGGAAGGCTTGAAAAGCTAGCTCAGGAGAGCACTCGCACACTCTTCCCATAGCACACTGCTCACATCTCCCAAGCACGTTTGCTGAAGCTAAGAAACCAGCCCTGGGTGCTGCCATCAACACCCTTTTGGTCTTGGGACCAAACTCGGGCCACTACACAGTGCTGAACTGGCTGGTGTCCCCGGTCTTTCCCAGCCTGTGATGCTCTGTCCCTGTTTCTTGCAACCATGGTAACTCTCAGGCATAGCGACCTGGTGCTTTGCCACAGGTCTGAGCTTAGCAGACTGTAGGCATGAGACACCCTCTCCTTCGCCTCCTGTCCAGGTTGCACAAGGCCCACCTCACCTTTTGCTGGTGACGTTAATGCAACTGGCTTGATTCCGGCGGTGTCTGCCAGGACTCCACACCATCTGCTTATTATGCTTTCCCCTTTCCACTCTAATTTTTGGAATTGAGGCCCCCATGGCCTGCCAGTGTGGTGGGCAACTGGCGCCACTTCCTGGCTCGCCATAGCCATGGGTTCCACACCCTGGGATTTAACCACCACCCAGCAAAAATATTCAGAAAGCAGGGTGTGGTGGCACATACCTGTCATCCTAGCACTCTGGGAGGCTGAGACAGGAGGATCTCAAGTTTGAGTCCTGTTTGGGCAACTCAGTGACTTAGTGAGACCCTTTCTCAAAAATAAAAAATAAAAAAGAACTGGGGATGTACCTCAGTGAAAAGGTCCCAGAGTTCAGTCCTCAGTGCAAAACTATAAACAAATAAAAAATTTTAAAATTGCATCTGTACTGATCATGTGGAGACCACCTTCCTGCCCTCATTCCCTGAGCTGTATGACAACTCTCTGCATAGCAGTTACCTTCTATCTGGAGCTGTAAGTCATCTAGAGATAGCTGAGTCTGCACAGGGTGTATGTAAGGTCCACGCAAATCACCGTCCATAGCAGGGACTTGGATATCTTTGGATTTGAGTGTCCAAGGGGGCGGTGGTCTTGGAGCCCGTTCCCCAGGCTATTGGGGCGATCATGTATGCTTCACAATTCTTTTGTAATCAAGATTGAGCTCTTCTGCCTCATTCATTCATGTAGTGATTCTGTGTATGCACATATGTGTTTGTATATATTTATTCTGTTCATTAGGAGGATTTTTTCTCCTTTTTAACCTTTCTTTTTCTTTTTGCTTTCTCTCTCTCTCTCTCTCTTTTTTTTTTTTTTTGGCAGGGTCTCACTATGTTGCCAAGGCTGGTGATTCTCCTGCCTCTGCCTCCTGAGTGCTGAGATTACAGGTGTGTGCCACCATGCCTGGCTTCTCCGACAATAAGTGATTTAGTTTGTTGCTTGAGATATTCCAGCTTTAACTGTTGGCTCTTGCGTCCCTTTGACATGGCTTCATGTTTTTGTTTTTAAATTAGTTCCTTACTTCCTGGATGCACAAGATCTTCCAGGATCATCTTCCCTGCCTGGCTGTGGAATTACCCATTTCTCTGAGGAGCTGGTTCCTTTGATTGGAGAATGGTATTTGAAAAACCATAATCTCAGGGCACAATCTTGAGTTTTTAGTTTTTATTTTGTTCAAAGTTGAATAGGCAAAACATTTGGCCTATGAAAATGTGCAAGAACATGAAAATATGCAAGTACTGTCTAATAGGATATCTTTAGCTCTGTCAGGAAGATACCTAGAAAGGGAATAGCTGGGTCAAATGGAATTTCCAGTTTCAGTCTTTGTTTTTGAGGACTCTCCATACTGATTTCCACAGTGCATGCACTAGTTTACACCTGAGGCCCAAATGTTAAGTAACTCAGCCCCACAGTGTTAAATACCGCATGGTTTCTCTCAGACAAGGAACCTGGAATATAAGTAAAGAGCAAAATGAAAGACAGGTAGTGGGAAGTAGGGCGCTAGATCGACCTCAAATGGGGAGGGACAAAGAGATGGAAGGAGCGGAGGGAAGGGGGATGGAAACGGGAACTGGGATGTGTCCTGCCCGTGGCCCAGCTCCCCACAGGAATGAGGGCGTTATGTCCAGCAAACACGGACTAATAAAAAAAAAATAAAAACAAAACATAGGAGGACTATCAGGAAATGCTAGGGGGCTGGGGATCGAGCTCAGGGGCATAAACGCCTGCCTGGCAAGTGCAAAATCTTGCGTTGGATTCCCAGTACCAAAAAAAAGGAAATGCTGAGAGGCAAGGGGTGATTTACATAGGGACAAAGTAGCTCCTGGGGGACAATTTAATTCTCTCTCTCCTGGTGCTGAGGATCCAATCCAAGGCCTCTCCCCTCTTAGGCAAGCACTGTACTGCTGCGCCACACGCCCAGCCTGAGAAACACTGAAGGAACTCTAGCTGGCAAGCTCTGTCAGACAAGCAGGTGACCCCATGAGCCAGAATAAACCCTTCTCTTTCGAGCTGTGTACGTCAGGTATTTTATCCCAGCAATAGAAAGTGACTAAGACATCATGTGAGGGAGCTCCCTGCTCAGTAAACACAATCAAGTGTACCGGGCTCAACGGCCACCACATGTATAAATGGCTCTGAGGGGTTGGTGGGGGGGGACAAAGAGAGGGGAAAGGAGGGACAGAGTAAGTGCAAATGGTAACATGTTAACACAGAGGAACTCGGGCTGAGGATACATGGGGATTCTACGTGCTATTTGTACAACCTCTGGGTAAGTCTGAGATTTCAGTCAAATAGTAAGCTGAACATACGGCATTAAGAAGCCATACATGCTCAAGGGGCACCCGTCCCTCCCTTCATGTTGCTGAGTGCCTGCTGTGCACCCGGTGGTTTTGTAAGCACAGACCAAGGCAAGCAAAAATCCCTGTGGTTGTGGAGCTGGAGCAGAGAAAGCATAGAATAAAGAAGGAAGATGCACAAGCAGACTGTTGGGAGGTGCTGAGCGTTACGGAGGAAGAGTCAGCCAGGGGACGCCTCAGGGAAGGAAACCGCAACTGGTCTACCAGATGCCTGCACCCAGCCGCAGCCCTTTCTCCTCCTCCTCAGAGTCCCCTCCTCATAGCCACCCACCACCACCCATTTTAGCTGATTATTTTACTATTTACTACCAGATTGTTAATTAACTCATTCTTTTAGACACTTTTTTCATTTTTCCAGGGTTAGGCATTACTTCTTTCCCAGCATTATGATTTTATTCCACTGAATCCTCAAGCCAGGTTGTACACTGCATGTGACATACGAGGGTAAGCACCACAGAAGAGATGGACCTGCATTCACCATCCAAGAGACTATAATTCATCTGGAGAAACAAAACGCACACCTGTAAGTGTTTAAATAGCGGTAGGAAACAGCCAACAGCAATACTAGGGAGAATTACAATAGGAGCATCAACAAAGTACTACCTGTCTAGGTGCCAGGCTGCTTCTCGGGCAATAATTACTAACTTGCATTAGAGGGTGGAGCCTCTCTCTGTCCTCTACCTGGCCCCTCTGCTACCCTCCAACACCCAC
Organism: Dinomys branickii; assembly: GCA_004027595.1. Taxonomy (NCBI): domain Eukaryota; kingdom Metazoa; phylum Chordata; class Mammalia; order Rodentia; family Dinomyidae; genus Dinomys; species Dinomys branickii. The sequence continues at coordinate 35,647 of PVLD010013328.1, read as the reverse complement.
ACCTGCCCCATACTGTTCTACCACAAAGCCAGGAAGACTCTGTGTTTACAGCAGCCTGCACAAGCAAAGGCTATTTATAGTGATGCTGTGAACAAACTATGATCACACTTCCTTCCACTGGAAAATTCTAGTTTCCTTTAGGGCTAACTATTGCCTTAATTTTAATTTTTTCTCAGTTTACTAGGAACCTATCACCAATTTGACCCTAATGTCTTTAAGCAGCTACTCTCCCAGTGTCATTTATCTAGAACCAACCTTTCTGGGTTGAACAAGTTGCCCCCTCTCTGGCACACAGAATTCACCCTGGACTCGCTGTCATAATAGAGAAAATCCCCTTTGCCTCTCCTTGGTGGAGCCTCTTAATCTAGGGTTCCTCTTTCTTGGTTTACTCCATTATTGTAGTGGAGTACAGCCCCCAGTAGCTTTCTTAGAAAGGATGTGTGACAGGTTTTCTAGCTATCTGTTGCTGGGTGGGGGAAAGCCCAAACCTGGAGACATAAAACAGCAACATGAATTTATTGTTATGTTTTATGGCTTTGAGGGTCAATTGGTTTCAGCTAGGTAGTTCTCACGACGTTCTCACAAGTGCAATGAGGTAGTACTAGGAACTTGAGATCTGGGAAAGGCTTCCCCCACACACAAGGCCAACATCAATGCTGCAAAGATGCGGACAACTGGGCTTCTTCAGCATCTGTCTCTATATTCACGTGGCCTCTCCACATGGGGTCTCCACAGGGCAACTTCAGGGAGCTGAACTTCTCTTATACCCACTCAGGACATCAAAGGCTCATGACTCAGGGAGGAAGCCAGAGAGAAGCCACATCCTTTTTATGACTGCACCTTGGAGTCAGAAAGCATAAATTCTTTTGTACTTTGTTAGGTCAGTCTCAAAGACTCACCAAGGTCCCAAGTAAAAGACCAGATATTCCAACATAAAGAACTAAAAAACCTAGATCCCAACCCCATCAAAAAATGAGTTTTGATGGGGGTGGGGTCTAGTTTTTTTAGTTCAACTGAAATGAATAGACACTTCTCAGAAGAAAAAGCACAAAGGGCCAATAAAGACAAGAAAAAATGTTCATGATCTCTGGCCATTAGAAAAATGTAGATTAAAACCACACTAAGAACCTATCATTCCAGAAAGAATGACTCTCATCAAGAAATTAACTAATAACGGATGCTGGCGAGGCTCTGGGGCAAAAGGAGCCCATCTACATTGTTGATAGGAATGTAAACTAAGATAACCACTATGGAAATCCATTTTTTGCTATATACTTCTTGACAGTTGCTTCCAGTCCCTGCTCTCATTTCTTCAGAGCGCACACCCAGAAGCCGAGTGAGGGGCCCACACTTTAACCGGATGTTTAATTTCCTTTTTGTTCCAGGAACCGCCATACCCCTCTCCACAGCAGCAGTACATATTTAAATATTTACAGATGACACCATGTGATGTCTGGTGCTTGCTTCAACATACCTCCAAGGTTATAGTAAGGCAAAGTAAAAGTTTGCTTTAAATTTGCAAAAGAAGGTTATGTTAAAGGTTGGGAGAGAGGAGCAGGAGGAGGACAGGAGTGGGTGATCACTGAAGATGGTAAGTTATTCTATTCTCTCTTCTTTTGTAATTTCTCCAAAAGGAAAAAGGTTTTTATCTCTTCATGCAAAGTATTTGAGATATTCTTGATTCACGTTGCAACAAGACATTTGCACTTAATTATGGAAATAAAAGTCCTCAAACTACCATATTCTAAGGCAATTATAAATTATATGCAGCACGAAGCCCCGCTGGTAAGTCAGGAGCTTGATTAAATGCTTACTTATATATTCATGTGTATCCTGAGAAGTTAGCAAGGGAAATTTAATCAGCTGAACTACATCTGCTTTTACAAACTCTGGTCTTGGTTCTCCTTGAGTGAGGACGGAGCAGCGCTTCTACAACTTACAAAATAACGCCTTTCCCCTCGCCTGGAGGTCAACTTAGGGATGGTAGAATCAAGCACGTGACTCTGCCTGGAGCACTTGACAAAAATGACCCGCTCCTTTGTTCATCTCGTCACAGATGCGTGTTGAGCATCTATTGTGTACCAAGCCCTGTGCTGGGCTGCGGGGACGTAGCGGTGAACAGAACAAACAATCACCCATTCTCGAGGACGTCACATTTGTGGGCACAAAATCATTTAAAAAATGAATAAACTTGGGTAGATTTACCTGAGGTCGCTAGAAATAGCTTTAGGAAGGAAAGTGAAGGGGCTAGGGGCTCAGAAGGGTGGTTGTTTTGGGAAAGAGTTCTCTGAGAAGGTAACATGGGAACAGACTTGAAGAAGCACAGGAACAAACGCGCAGGTTATCTTGGGAAAGAGAATTGGAGGCAGAGGAAATAGAGAGAACAAAGCGCTGTGTGGATGGAGCCAGCTGCTTGTGAGGACCACAGAGGAGGCGCAGCTTTGAGGGCACCGTGGCTCCACGGGGCCGCCCAGAGCCCCGTGCACTCCGAGGCACTGCTCTCGGAAGAGGCCTGGACACGGGGGCTGTGGCTGACTCGCTGTCAGGAGGTGGGGTCCGGTCACTGGAGCCTGACCCGGAAGGACTTAGCTCCCTCCCCGGGTTCTCTGCTCTTTTCCCTTCCTGCCACCATGACATGAGCCGCTTCCTGCCGCCGGACCCTTGCTGTTTCCTTTGCAGCCTGCCATCTACAGACAGAAACATCTACAACCAGGAGCCCAAACCAACCTCTCCTCCTTCTGTTGTGGGTATCGGGTGTCGTGTCTCAGCGACAAGCAAGTGACTAAGACAAGGGGCCAGAGTAACAGGAGGCGTGGCTGGGAGGGTGCGGGGGTGATGGGCAGCCATACTGCTTTGGATCTTTATTGTTTTAAAATGCAGGCCTTGTTGCTCCTTGAGTATGGCAAAGCTACCAGTCAGGAAATGACTGCCAAGAGTGATAAGGAGCTTTGTCACATCAGGACCCAAGAAGAGGATGCGTGCTATCCTGGGCAGGGCCACGTGGGACAGCACGGGGCCCATGAGGAGGCAGAGGGAGGCAGAACCCTAGCGGGGAAGTCAGCAGGGAGGAACGGGTGAGGTGGGGCAGGCAGGCTTAAGACTGTTTTGTTTGAATTATTTTAGGGAATTCCAGGACACAGAGGCTGCTCCTAGTATTTGGGTGGAGGGGGTGATGAGAGCCCTAAAGTGGAAGCCCAGTAACTCAGGGGCTGGGGCGCCAGGTTTGGATGGGGTTTGCATTTGCACAGCACACTCCAGGCTACATTACTCACTCCCTCTAGGAACTGGTTCATGGCAGAGAGGCAGACTCCAGAGTCAGCAAAGTTCTAGCTAGGAAAGCATCGCGCAGCTCATACATTCACTTTATGAAACTCACCTCCAAGAACTTAGCCTCTTGTAAAGTCACCTCAGGGCCCTTAAATATTTTGAATGCCAGGGTCTCAAGGGCCCTCCTACCACCCCAACCTCACCAACAGAGAGGGGTCAACACAGAAAAACCCAAATCTTCAGGAAACAAACAGGGCAGACTGCAGAGAAATACAGGTGCCAAGCTGTCTCTATGCAAGAAAAGGACAGACACCAACACAAATGATTTCCCAGTAGGGCACAGAGAGGGACGGGGCCGCAGTCAGTGGTAGACATAGCAGTCCCGATGCCTTGTTAGAACCCAAGTGGCATTAGGTCCCCCAGAAAATGTGCACTTACTCATTTCATTTCCTTCTGTTTTGTCCAGTGACTAAAATGATGTGGGAGGGGGACGGCAACAGAGAACATGGCAGGAGGACAGCACAAACGGGAGGCCAGCATTTGCAAGGTTACATGTAAATATATGCATGCAGCTGTCAGGCCCTTTCAGAGCCGCCCTTCCCATCACTGGGACAACTGTGCAATCATCTCACATCCCAGATGGCAGCCTGGCTGTGACAAAGTTAATGGACTTAAAGTTCACGGGCTTGTGTGGTGGTTCATTGCTCTGTGTCAACTTGACTCAAGGGAGAACTGCCTCTCGGAGCGGCGAAGCTCAGGGTGCCGCTCTGGCTGACTGACAGGTAGGCCAGCAAATGAAGAGGAAAGACCCAACAAGTTGTAGGTGGTACCAACCAATAAGGCTTGCAGTCTGGTTGAAATTTTTTTAAGAAAAGGAAAGCAGAAGAAAATGTCTCCCTTTTTGGTTTGTTTTTGTTTTTGGTCTTTTGTGTTTTGTTGTTGTTTGTCTTTTTGAAACAGGATTTCACTAGGTAGTTCAGGCTAGCCTTGAACTCACTTTGTAGCCCAGGCTGGCATGGACCTTGCAGTGATCCTTCTGTCTCAGCCTCTCCAGGGCTGGGATTACAGGTGTACGCCATGACACTCGGCCCATTGTCCTTTTTGGAAGAAATGCACTCTTGCTTTTCCCTTTGGACGTTAGTCTCAGGTCCCTTCAGCCGTCCAACATAGACTCACACCTGGAAGGAGTTCCAGGTCTTTAACCTCTGGCTGCTACTGGATCCTCTGGCTCTTCAGCATGCAGACAGTCCTTTAGGATTCTTCTGCCACTGATCTTGCCGTCGGCCACTGGGACTCTTCCCTCTCTGATCCTGTAAGCCTGCCTCATAAACCTCTTTCTATGATTACATCTGTATTTTATACTGATTCTGTTCCTCCAGAGAACCTTAGGCAATACGGCTTGTGGTGGCACTCTCCAGTGATCAGAAGGGAGGTGTGTCAGGTATGGCGGACCCTGCAGGCTCCTCCTGATTCCCCAGCTGACCCCTAGGGAACTTTCTCTGGCCAACAAAGTCCTCTCAGTGGGCTTGGGCACAAGGGAATTAATGTTCCCTGACATCCCAGCTTGCTAAGGGCCAGGGTTGCTAGGCAACCCCATCAATACAAGTTGGTGGTCCTAGCACAGTGAGTTCAAGGCCAGCCTGAACCACATAGTGAGACCTTATAAAAAAAAAATCAAAGAAACAAACAAAAAAAGTTGGTGGTCCAAGCTTGCTCGGGAACCCTGGGGTTGCTATACAAGTGGTGGCTAAATACCCCCAGCTCTCTGGATATTTTAACTCTGATGAATGTGCTCTATGCTGCTCCTGGAGGTCAGCACTGCTACTGCATCCCAGTTGCTAGAGATGGTAACTTGGCGTTTGTCTGCCTTTTTTTTTTTTTAATTTCCTCTCTGTGTTCCAGGATCTGCCCTTCAACATTGCTCACACTTCTGCTTTTAGGAGAAGTTCAGACTCAGACAGCGGAGTTACACAGATTCTGTTAGCTACTTGCACAACCTTAGGCACAAGGACATAAATCCCTGCCTTCCTTTTTTCCATCCTTCCTCCCTCCCTCCCTTCCACTCTTCCTTCTTCTCTTTCACTCTTTCTGTCCCTCCTTCCTTCCATCCCCTCCTTCCTTCCACACTCTCTTCCCCCTTCCCTTCCTCCTTCCCTTTGAAGGGACTTACAAGATAAAATTCAAGTACCTGTCAGTACCCTCAATACATGTCCTATCTGCACCTTACTGGCAATCAAAAATGACCCCAAATTCTTATCAGAAGATTTGGACCTAAGCTATCTGAAATGTAGCCACCAGCCACACTTGGCCACCGAGCGCTGGACATGTGACTGTCTGAATAGAGATATAGAGATAAACCTCACTCCAGATTTCAAAAGCTTCATACAAAAGAGTGAAATATCTCCTTAATAATTTATATATTCACTCCATAAGGTGATGGCAACATTATATACTGGGTTAAATAAAATGTGTTATTAAAGCTAAACTGGGCATGGTAGCACAGGCCTGTAGTCCTAGCTACTTGGGAGGCTGAGGCAGGAGGATCACTTGAACTGGGCCTAGGCAACAGAGACTACCTACCGAAAAATACCCAGAAAAAGAAAAAAAAAACAACAACAAAACCTGGGCTGGGGCTATAGCTCAGTAGAACAAGCGCTTGCCTGGCAAATGCAAGGTCATGAGTTCAATTTGGTACTACTAAAAAAAAAACCAAAAAACAAAAAAACACCTAACTTCAACTCTTTTAAAAATCCTTTTTAATGTGGCTATTTTACCTTAATTGCACCATGGCCTGTGTATCTACTGTCCAGCGCCCATCTAGATCCTATCCTGCTCTGCACCTCTGAGCCCCACGACCGTGGGTCCAACTTTCAAGCCCCTCCTGGGGACAGGAAACAGTGACACACAGTGTAATGATGTCCCCAAATGGTGTCTGCTGCACGACCTCAACCCATCATGTGAGCTTCCCGATCCTCAGCTTCCTCCGCTGCCTGCTGGGCTGCAGCTGTGGGAGGCAGGCTCCGTGACTGCATTATGATCAGCAGGCCCTGCGCGGGCTGCCTGTCCCACGGAGCCATCCTGATGAGTGCCTGGCTGTTCATGAGACCTCACTGTGTCTCTTCACTCCCCTCCCTGGAGTCGCTTGTGTCCTGTGTTGCAGAAATGCTTCCATCCCATGCCGCAGCCACTCAACCCTCAGACCTAGGCACCCATCAGAGATTATGCCTCAAAACAGTGTCAAGATAAAGAAACCCACGGTTCCCTAGTGGACGCTGGACAGAAAGAGGCCTACATAGGCCCAAGGTGCTTCCCACGGCAGTGCCGCATGGCAGGGCCTCTCAGGCCCCAGCACATCCCTGTACACAGCAGGCAGGTGACAGTGTGAACAGGCCTGTAGTGTCGGGCAGACTCACAGTCTGTGTGCTGGCATTGGCCACGTTGCTTCCAAATGCCTCTTTAGTGATGAAAGTCTATTTCTTTTCCTTTTCTTTCTTTTTCAAAAAATGTACTAGGATTGATCTCACTTGTTTCTTTTATTTGCTTGCTTTTGGTTTTGTCCTTTAAGACAAGGTCTCACTCTGTTGCCCAGGCTGGTCTCAAACTCATGGGCTCAAGCAATTCTCCTGCTGCACCATCCCAAGCAGCTGAGAGTAAAGGTGGGAGCCCCCAGCCCAGCTGGAAGTCACTTTTAATCACCGAGGAGACTTCCGTCCTCCCAAGTAAGTCTGAGGCTTTTCTTTACCTCTCTTAATAACTTGTGTTTAAATATTTCTCAGAGGTAATTTTTACATTTAAAACAACTTAAAGTCATTTTCCCATGACTACCTTAACACAAGCACTACGGCTATTTTGTTTTATTTGTATTCCTCTTTGTGTTTTTATTTTTCATGCAGAAGGCATTAGAGTGAAGACATGTCTTACATAAACAGTTCCTCATGGGCTGGGCATTCACTCTAGGCTCTATTAGCCAGAAACAGTGGTGCCTCAGTTCACAAACTTAATTCTTTCCGTGATTCTGGCCACAGGTTCCGTCCTCAAATCTACTTGCAGCCAGGTTGCAAGCATCTGTACCACTGTGGCCGAGAACCACACCAGCGGTGCGTGGAAGCCATGGGCTCAGTGTGTTTGTGGATGTTCGTCTACGACCTCTGATGGCTCTTTGGAGTTTCACAGCACCATCCAGGACAGTGAGAATCCCTGGCCACGCAAACACTGAAAGTCTTTGTAAGCCACAGTGGAATCTCACGAAGTCAACGACAGCAACACTGGACAGTCCACAGCATGCAGGGGGTGTGGCTGCCCAGCGAGGAGCTTGTGGGCTGGGACTAGTGAACAGTGGTTGACTTAGTCACTTTTCTCATCGCTGAGGCAAAACACCGAACACCCACAGTTTAAAGAAGGAGAGGTTTCTTTTGGTTCAGGTTTTAGCCCATGGTCAGCTGACTCCAAAGAAGAAGTGCCTAGAAGCTGGGCGTGGTGGTGCACACCTATAATCCCAGCACTTGGGAGGCTGAGGCAGGAGGATTGCTATGAGGCCAAGGCCAGCCTGAACTACATAGCAAGACCCTGTTTGAAAAACAAACAAACAAAAATGAATAAATATACAACAAAGAAGAAACAGCACGGCAGAGGGGCCTGACAGAGAAAAGGCCGCTTACTTCGTGGTGGACAGGAAGCAGGGAGGGGCGGGAGGGACAGCAAAGCTGCCGGATCCCCCGAAGGACCGCCTCTTCCCAGCAGGCCTGAGCCGGCCACGGCAAGTCAACGATAAGCCCCATGACCCAACTGCCATCCAAGGTCTTGCCCCTGACCATGTGCGGCTTTGGGGGGAGGGGGCACCCCACCTCTAACCCTAAGAGTCAGAGGGGACAGTCAGTGCATGACCACAATGGTTACTTCAAAAGAGAATGACCTGCAGGGTTCAGCGGTGTATACTTGAAATCTCAACTACGCAGGAGGTTGAGGCAGGAGGATCATGAGTTCAAACCCAGCCTGGGCAACTTACTGACTTAGCAAGACTGTCTTAAAAAAAAAAAAGTCTGGGGATGGAACTCAGTGTGAAAGCCCTGGGTTCAACCTCCAATACCACAAAAATAGAGAGAGAGAGAGAGAGAGAGAGAGAGAGAATGGAAATTTAAAAGACAAAGTAGGGAAACAACTTATATGATTGCAAAACGGACCCCTTCACAAAAGTCGAAGAGGAAACAAAAGCTGCCACGCAGCTCAGCTGACAGAGGAAACGTACGCAGGATGGCAACTGTTGATTCTTTCTGTTAATTCTAAGAATTTCAGCCTCTTTGCAGTTGTTCAGCTTTGTTAAACACAATTAACAGGTATTTCAGGCTTATAAAGCCTGGGTCTCTTTAATAGGACAAAATCCGAGTTGAATCTCAGCTCTTGCTTCCCAGCCCAAGGCTCCCTATGAAGTCTGGATGCCCTTTTCCAGTGGATTCGCCCCATGCGACTTTTTCCAGGACTAAGGGTCCTGGAGTAGACAGGACTCCACCAGCACCTTCTTACTTCCCTCCCTATCCTGGCCATCTGCCTGGCTGGCTGCATAGTTCACTTGTTTATTGATTCTCCCTTTGCCAACTTTTCCTCACTTTGGTGTTCTGAGACAGGGTATTGCTATGCAGTTCAGGCTGGTCTTAAACTCACTGTGTAGCCTATACTGACCTCAAACTCACGGGAATCCTTCTGCCTCAGCTCCTAAGTGCTGGGATTACAGGCTATGCCCAGCTTGTGAACTTTTATTAATGTTTCTAACTAGATGCTTTAAAAGTGATAAAGCAATTAATCAGGTGCTGTGGTGCAGGCCCATAATCCCAGCTACTCAGGAGGCTGAGTCAGGAGGATCATGAGCATAAGGTTAAACTGCGCAATTTAGGGAAACCTTGTCTCAAAATAAAACTGCAAAAGGGCTGAAGATGTAGCCCAGTGGTAGAGCTTTTTCCTAGCATGCGTGAGGCCCTGGATCCATCCACAGAACCCTAAAAACTAAGTGATAAAACAAGGGATTACCATGTGTCTTCATGTTCTGACTGAAAGTCTTCATGTTCTGAACATCAGTTTCACATAGAATGGCCAGGGCAGATGTGAAACTGATGTATTTGAGGGCCCTTGCCATGAACATATGCACACTATGTATGTTAGATAATGGCCCTACAGACTGACAGCCACGTTCAGAGAAAGTAACACATATTAACTCAACATGGAGTATACAGTGTGGGAACGTGCGTTGGGTCCGGGACGGATGATGGAAACCTGCTTGGTGAGGAGCAGCCCAGCAAAAACTCAAAAGAAGCAAGGGAAGGAGCTGTCAGGAAATCGCAGGAAGACCCAGCTGCAGAGGTGCACACCTGTCATCCCAGCTACTCTGGAGGCTGAGGCGGGAGGATTTTGCCAGCCTAAGCAATTTCGTGAGACCTTGTCTCAAAATTTTAAAAAAACTTAAAAGGGCTGGGATACAGAAAGAGGCACCTGCAGGTGGGAAGTGACAAGCCGGAAGTGACAAGCCGTGACCAGGCAGGCATCCGGTGAGTTGAGTCTGATACCTGGAGAAGGCGGAGCACGCAGGTGCTGCTCCCTGCTGGCTGTGGACGATGGGGGAAGGGAGAAGCCCAGGACTCAGGATCTGACTACAGAGAGCAGAGCCCCGGAAGGCGCCGTGGGGTGGGCGGGCAGTCTCACCCCACTATCCGCTTGAATTACAGAATCGCCCCACAGCCGTGCTCAGAAAGAATGAAAATGCAAACATCTATTAATAATTATTTGCAAATGCTGCATATTAGCCCATTTAGATAAACTCTGCTCTCTGGGAATTTTGCCAGAAAAAAATCCCAAGCGGAACTTCTGCAGCCATCAAAGCCAATGGAGCGCCGTCGGGGAGCAGGGTCTGCTCAGTCTCTCGTCCCTTCATCTTCTCTCCGCAATTCCGAGGGTCACCGGGACGGCGCCGAGCCTGAGGAGGAGAGGAAGCTGGGCACTGGCAGGATGCATTGCTGGGCAGCACCGGGCACATGAAGCAGGGATTGGAGGCTGACCCTGAGTCCTCCTTCTGGCACCCTCTCCTCTCCTCTGACCCCACACTGTTAGTCTCTGCTTCTCTACTCCATGGGGTGATCTGGGTCCCCCACTACAGTGCCCTGGACCAGTGCAGTCACAGGCACAGGGCTGCCTACGGTGTGAAAGATGCCAAGTTCCAGGGCACACAACATATATTCTGTTTACTCTCTGGGGCCCTGGATTCAGCACTGGGCTTCATATAGACCATGTTGTGTTGGTCAGCTGTTACTGTAAAGAATACCCCTGGCAAGAAAAGTTATAAAGTATAAAGGTTTACCCCGTGCACTGGTGATCACCTGGAATGAGTGGGCCGCCCAGAGTTCAAGGCCTGCCTGGGCTACATAGCTAGGCTCTGTCTCAAAAATTTAGGCATGATAGCGCTGATTCACTGATACTTATTTTTTTGACCACACTTTCCAGGCTGGGGGTGTGTTAGGAGCAAAACTGGATGTAACCTCACACTAAACAAACTGCACGGGTCAGTGGGAGCTAAACTGCCAGGTTGACAAAGGCTGTGAGAAGCAGGCATGTGGGGGAAATATGCATGTCTAGCAAGAGGTGTGCGGGAGAGACAGAGACAGGACCTTGGGGAAGCACAAGGGGAAGGAGTCATAGACGAAAACGTAGAGATGTTGAGGTGAATTATATTTGGGCTCTCCAAATGCTCTGTTCCACAGCTGAATAATAACAATAACAGCCCAGTAATTAGTACACAACTGCTCAGCCTCCCTCTTGCTTGCCTGGGGCTGGCAAAGAAAAAACAACCAATTGTACCGAAGCAAGGACCAAGGACTTAGGGAGACATCTGAAAGGAAGTCACACAATTAATTGTGCATTGCAGGAGAGAAAGGGTTGGAGCTGCAGAGTGAGGAGCTGGGGGCGAGGAGGGAAGGTGGGCATCTTCTGCAGCAGGTTCTGATGTCATATTGGGTCTCAGCAGGATGATAGACCAAGGCTCTTACTTCTAAAGCATTATCCATTTCCATACGTCATGTTCCTGACCCTTTGCCACCAAAAGCAGCCCCTTATATATGTGCTGTTTTCCTCCCATTTTGGTGAACCACAGAAATAGATTTTGGTTGATCCAACCACCCTCTCACTGGTCCTGTTTGTGGCAGAGATAATGCTCTGGACCTGCTAAGTCTTGTTTTCTTTTTCTCCTGGAACCCTGGAAAAGTTCATGCTCCAACGCTCCCCACTGTGAGCTGTGGCCTGGGACTGGATTTTGACCAATGGCTTCAGCGGAAATGGCGTAAATCGGGTCTAAGCCTGGCCTGTGAGAAATGTCCTGCACAATCAATCTCCTGGGTTTTTTCCTCTTCCCTTATCTGCCAGTGACATCCCAAAGTAATGGGTTCAGAGCGCGAGAGGCCCTTCCTAAAGGATGGCAAAACCACAAGAGGAAAGGACCCTGGATTCCTGAGTTGCCACCTGGGAAAAACCCGCCCAAGCATCATCCATATAGGCCAGTAGAATGAGTGGGACAAATCCCTCCCTCCACCCACCTATGCATGTCTAGCCACTGAGAACCAAGGCTTAGTTGTCATAGCAGCTAGCACCCCTCATCCCAGTTAATGCACTATCATCTTGGAGAGCTGCATGGGATGGGAGGACGTGGGTCCAGCTCCTGACCATCCTGGGTTTGGCTGACTTTTCTTTATGGCAGCTGACTTTTCTTATTTTGTCTCACACACCCCTTCCATCAGTGTGTGCAGCCAACCTACGATGACTTTCTCTCCTATTCTGCTTGTACACCTTACCTTCCTGTTTCTGAGGAGGAAGCTTCTGTGGCTTGCTGTGGCCACCAAGATTGATGCACTGGAGACACAGTCTCCTGCCTCAGGAGGTGGCGGTGTTTGGAGGTGGGGCCTCCAGGAGGTCCTTAGGGTTGGATGTAGGGTTGCACAAGGCCATAGAGATAGGGCTGCCAGGCTGACATTTACGGTTGTGGAAGAGGAGGAAGAGACTCTGCTGGCACCTCGCCCCAGCTCACCATACTGTGCCCTGCAGCCGTGTTCTTGAATGTTCGCTTCCGAAATCACAAGGCAAGTAAACTCTGGTTCTTTATAAATGAGCTGGGCTGTGGTGATCAGTGACAGCAACAGAAAATGGGCTGAGACACAGAGCATCCTCCTTTGAGGATCGGACCATACATCTGAGCACCCGCGCTGCCTCCCAGGCATGCATCATTGTCAATGTCATCTCCACATTGGTCCATGCTGTGGCTTAGCCATGTACCCTCATGGGCATGAGCACCAAGGGACAGAAAGCCCACCAGAAGTTCATGCCTACAGCACAGGCCTTGGTCACTCTGCTCTCGAACCACTGCGGAAATGAAGCTTGTATGCATTGAAGGCCATGGCTACTGAAGCAGAGAGCTGGCAGTTATTTTGGCTCCTTCCTCTTCCCCTCCCACTATTCTCTCCATTGCTGAGATTTATTGATGCTATGAGCAGATATCTCTCAAATCCACCCATGCCCGTGCATTGCTCGCATCAAATTCTAGGCCACCATCATCTCTTAGGATGAATTCCAGTTCTGTTAACGTAGCCCAGAGGCCCTGTGTGACGCAGTCCCTGCCCCAACTCCTCTGTCTCATGCCCTATATTCCAGCTGACCTAGACTCCTTTCGGTTCTCTGGACACATCTTATTCTTTCCTTGTTTTGGACGTTTGCAATGCTGTGCCTGCAGCTAAGAGCACTCTCCTTTGTCCCTCTCCTCCCCAGATAACTTCTACTCAACCACTTAGCTTCAGTTGAAATGCTCTTTCTCTAGGAAGCCTTCTTTGAGCTAGTTAGACGACATCTGGCCCCAGGGTAAAAATGTGCCTGTGATTCAAAGGATTCAACTTACCTGCTACACTGGGATGTTGGCCAGTGTTGACCACATCTGCATGGTTCGCTTTTGTGTTTGTAGGATCTAGCATGGGGCATGGCACGTAGCAGGTGTTTGATAAGGTATCATTGAAAAATAAATGGATGGACGGATGGATGGATGAATAGATGATTGGATAAATGGGTAGATGGGTGAAAAACAGGCTGTTGGATGGATGAATGGATAGTGCGTTGGCAGATGTATAGATGGGTGGTTGGTTGGAGAACTGGATGGATGAGTAGATGACCAAATACATGGTAGATGGATGGATGGCAAATAGGTTGATGGGTAAGTGGAATAGTGGGTGGGAGAATGGATGATTAGATGAACAGATGAACAGATGACTGGATAAGTGGGTAGACAGATGATAAATAGGCTGATTGATGGGTAAACGGATTAATGGATGGAAGAAAGGATGGATGGATGCACCGTCTTGTGCAGGACAGGATGGCTGATGGGAGGAAGGAAGAAAAGAAGGATCAATGTGTGAACTTCTCTCTCTGGATCTTCAGTGTGAATCTGGGTCCAAAGCAGCCCTATGAAGGCTGCTATTCTGCCCCCCGCAAGCAATTTGTGTGACCACATTCTCACTCATGTTTGCTTTTGTGGACTTTCAGTCTCCCCTGGGGGTGAGCAGATAAGGCAGATGAAAGCAAAAATAATAGAATACCATGAATGAACCAAGTGGTGCACAGAACACAAAGAGATGTTCAACTGGAGACCTTGGGTGCTTAAAATTAAACAGGTGCTAATGCCAGAAATGAAGCCAAGCCAGAGCCAGAATGCATTGACTGGGCTTTCAAAATAGACCTGCCAGCACCTCATGCACGTCTTGCCTTTTGCTCAGTAATCTCTTTCCCCAAGTACCACAGAAATACAAATAGCCCTTGAACAGATGACAAAGGGTCTATTTCCCTCACAAGAAGAGAAAAACAGTTGAAATGTAACTGAGATGCCATTCTTCACCTACCTTATGGGTAAAACCCTAAACTTATTGTAGCATGTGCTGTTAGCAGGTGGGGTGGGGGTGACCAAGAATTGGTACTCATTGCTGACAAGTTTGACAGTTGGAGGGTTACTGACAATGTGCTTCAAAATTACACAGGCTTTCCCAGTGGCTCAGGAGACAGAGGCAGGAGGAGCATGAGCTCAAGACTAGCCTAGGAAACTTAGTAAGATCCTGTCTCAAAAAAGCAGGCCAGAAGCCAGGCATGCTAGTGCATCCCTGTGTTACCAGCCACTCGGGAGGCCGAGGCAGGAGGATCATGAGTTCGAGACCAACTTAGTGAGACCCTGACTAGTAGTAAAAGAAAAAGAGCTGGAATGTGCAGCTCAGCAGAGCCCTTGCCTAGCATGAGTGAGGCCCTGGGTTCCATGCCAAGCTCCACCATACATATAACTCACACCTGGAGTCCTTGACCCTTCCATACAACTCTTTCAAATTTATCCCACTGTTGTTCTCTACAAGCTACTCATTTCAGCATGTAAGTAGTGGCAGAATAGTGGAAATAATCTATGTATCCATCCATAGGGGCTGGTTTAATAACTTATGGCTCATGTGATAAAAAATTCACTGTGTGGATTAGCTGCTGATATCCATAGCAAAGTACACCCTCACCATTCTCCCATTTTATAGGTTAAGAACTTCAGGCCCAGAGAGGGTCAGTAGCTTGTCCAAGGTCACACAGCTGGGAAGCAGTAAGTTGGGCCAGGGAGGAAGTGTGGCAGCCTAAGGTAGCCTCTGGGCTATGTTAACAGAAGTGTTGCACATCATAGCAGGCCATGCAGCTGTGTGAATAGCAACATAGGGAAGCCCTTGTGGCTGGGGTACAGCTCGAGGTAGAGCATGTGCCTAGCGTGTGGGAGGCCTTGGATTCCATTCCCAGCCCTGCAAAAACTAAACCAAAGCAGCTCGAGGGAGGTGCATCCTTGAGGCATAGAGAAGAGAAGGGACAGTGGGCAGGGGGACAAGGTGCTGTAGGGACACCGAGGAAGATAGCTATGCCTCGGCTTCTCCTTCTTCCTCCCGTCTCCGTGCCTGCAGGCACACAGCTAGAATGCCACTCTTGCAATAAGGCAGCTCCCACCGAACGAATCCAGAAAGATCTCCAAGAACAAATTGGTAGGTGACTGAGGAGCAGGACGCTGAAACGCACACGAGGCAGCCACCGTCTTGTGCAGGACAGGACACTAAAACATATGCCGCCACTGCGCGCATCTCAGGGTTTACACAGAGCAGCTCTAGGAAGAAACACTGGGCCTCAGTAACTGCTGCGGGCTGGGAATGGAAGAGGGAATGGAAGGGGCCAGTGGGGAGGGGAGGAGGCGTCTGTGCATGAACAATTAATCAGCAATCAATCGTTTGATGGCTGAGGTATCAGCCAGAGAAGCCTGAGTGCACTAAGGAAAAGCACCCTGCTCCTACTTCGTGGTGCGGCACATGCCTCGCAGTGTGCCACAGACCCCACCACCCCCTGCCATCAGTCTGGGGCTGAGGTCAGTCTGAAAGGACTGTCAATTGTTGCCACACCTGAATGTGAGCCTGGAAGCAGCTGATTCCCTTGTTTTTAGAGACTGGAAAGCTAGATTTATGCATAACACCTTCCAGATTTTAAATGTTGGTAAGGAATTAATTTGGGGAAGGGATGCAAATGGCTGTAACCTGTATCAGTCAGCTTTCTGTTGCTAGAGCAAAGACCCAACAGACAAGGGGAACATTTCCTGGGCTCCTAGTTAGAGAGGTTGCAGTTCATGGACAGTCGGTCATGTTGCACATCATAGCAGGAGAATGTGTGTACCTTATGGCCAGGAAATGAAAAACAAGCAGGAACTAAGGTCCCTCAGCCCCCTTGGGAACACAGCCCCCAGTGACCTAAAGACTGCTTACCCAACCTCACCTCTTACAAGTTCTACTCTCTCCCCACAAAGCCACTCTGGGGACAAAGTCTTCCAGATCTGGGTCTTGAGGGTGAGACATTTAAGATTCAAATTGTGCTATTTGCAAACAGAGATGTCAAGACCCAATAACAGGCTAGAAAGGAGCCTCCATGTGTGGCTTCTCTAGGTGGGCACTGCACAAGTGCTCCCAGCTACAGGGGAAAGCCATGCCGGCCTATGACCCACCTAACAAAGAACACCATGCATGGATCAATATGGCAATGTCAGAACCCCTGCCAAGTTCAACATTACCAAAGAGAGAGGCACCCAGATGGAATAGGCCACTCACAGAGGCAAAGGAATCAACTGGGCAGTGTTGAAGAACTGTTCTTATGAAAACACTACAGTACAATCTAGCTTACCCTCTAGAACATGGGTCTGGCCAAATTGGGCCAATCACCTAATTCTGTAAATGAAGTCATTAGGACACAGTGTAATGGCTTAAAAGTGAGATGACCCCCAAAGACTCTCATAGTGGGAGCTTGATCCTCAATATAGTGATGGTCAGAGAAGGGATCTGAAGAGGATATTGGATCAGGAGGGCTCTGATTGGCCACTGATGAGCTCATGGGTTCATGGGGGCTTCCAGGAGGCAGGACCCTGTTGCAGGAAGTAGGCCAAGGTATGTGTATTTTGATGGTCCATCTCTCCCTCTTGCTCTCTACTTCTGGCTGCCACGAAGTGAGCAGCTTCCTTCTATTGTCCCTCTCACCACGATGGTCCCACTTTGGAGCCAGCTAACCATGGACTGAACCCTTGGAAACTGTGAAAAAGTAAACTTTGCCTCCTTTAAACTGGATTATCAACTTGATTGGTTTGGGAGCCACTTAGAAGATCAGGAAAGCACTTTTCTAGGTGTGCCTGAGTGGGTCACACAGGGCAACCTTGGGGTCTCCACTTGGCCCCAGCCCCTTCCTCTCTGGCGCTGTTCTCCTGCTCTGCTTCCTCGTCACCATGGACTAACCAGCTGTCTCCCATCACGCTTTTCTGCCCTGATGGCTCTGCTGTGGGGATGGACAGCAGTGGGCTACAGTGATGAGCCCAGTGAACCTTTCCCACCTTGAGCTGGGGGTATTGAGTATCCGGTCCCCATGACGAGGAAGCTGAGTAATATGGTGTGCATGTGTCAGGTATTCCGTCCCAGTGAAAAACAGCTGACTAACACACGCAGGCCTACCATCTGCTGACACTGTTCACAGTCATGATAGGATCCCCAGGGTCTGCTTTCAAACAGTCCAGCAAAAGGCAAGGAGTACCCGAGGGTAGTAGAGAAACCAGGTTTGCAAATGTTGATCATTACTACAGTTGAGGTAGTGCCTGAGAAAGCTTCTGAGGTTTCATTTTTGTATACTTTGGAAATTTTTCACAATTAAAAATGTAACTAAAGAATTTCAGCTTACCTAACAGACATGCTCCCCAGGATAGGCTGTCTGTTTGGAGGAAGGGGCACCTTCACGTCACTGGCAGGCCCTCTGCACCAGCTGGACCACCATCCTGAGGTGCAGAGCCCCTCAGAGCAGCCATCTGGGCACCAGGACCTGGAATACCTCTCTGTGGAGTGACAGAGAGGGCTAATGCCTGGAGCTTCTAGGCCCACACCCAACCTAGAGGACAGCAACGGCCACAAACAAACATTAATTTGTACATAAGCCTTTCATAATTTTCCCTGAGGACATCCACAAAGAACCATTATCTTTTATAAGCTCTCTTATAAGCGCCTTGGGAAATGATCCTTTTGGGGCAGGGATGTACATGCCCAGCAGGTGGGACCAGTGTAGTGGGAAAGTCTCAAGCAACAGTGAGCATACAGCACACAGCTGGTAAGTTAGGAGAGCCAGCCTTGTACTTCGGCTCACAGACATGTGGAACAGAAGCCGGGGGGCTGCCATGCCACATCAAAGGTCTCTGGGAGAACTTCAGCAACAAAGATGGTCCCAGCCCCCACATCCGAAGGCCAAGGTCAGCTGCAGACCCCACACAAATCCCATGGCAAACTTGGCTGGAGTCAGACCCAGCACGTTTCTAGGGTCTGACATTGACCTACCACAGAACTGCGGACACCAGAGGAATTTTACTACTTTTATTTTTCTGTTTGTTTGATTAGTTTTTCTATTTTTGTCCAGTTGGGGTTTTTTGTTTTGCTCTGTGTGTGTATGGGGGGGGGTGTTCTTCTCTCTCTCTCTTCCTTTTTCTTTCTTCACAACTTGGAAATGATCTTTCTTTCATTGGAATGTGAACAGAAAAAAGGTCGCTCCAACTAGCTGCCACCATCTCCACAGCTTGGATCTTTAAGAGATGAAACTACTGCTGGGTCAACCCCACCCTGAAGCCCTTCTTGCTTTTACACTTCCAGCCATAAACACCAATACCTTCTCTTGTCTCTCAGTCTCCTTGGGTTCACTGTGGCTTGCAGCCACTGGCCTACCCTGGCAGGATCACATAAAACTCCACACACAGACTCCTCATGCTTCAATTCATGCAAATCTGCACAGATTTGCCAAGCAGGCCACAAGCCTGCATCTGCAATAGTCAAACTGTGAATCCAGTTTAACTCTTCTATGAGCCTGAGGCTAGATAATGTTGGTTTTTAGAAACAATATCAACCAGATCTAAACAAAAGCAAAGACTTTTTCACCACTGCCATGCAATCCGTGAGCCACTGCTTGTCCCATACTCCTCTGACCCATCCCCACATCTTGTTCCCATCACCACGGTCCTGGACCACACAGCAACCTCTGCTCCTTCCCTCCTGCAGCCGCTACACGCCCACAAGGAAGGCTCTTTCTCTGTCTCTCCCACACTTGTAACGCAAAGATTTACCATCTTTACTATTTTTTAGTGCAAACTTCAGCGGCGTTAACTGCATTCACCTCTCCACCATCGCTCCCTGGGACTCTCTGTGTCTCCCCAAACTGAGCTTCGGCCCCCGCCCAACCCTGTCCTAGCCTCCCAGCCCAGGGCCGCCTCCCTGCTCTGCCTAGATCCTGATGAACTCCACCTGCTCCAGGTGCCCATCCAAGTAGAAGCTCATTGCGTCTCTCTTGGGGGTGCTTCTATTTCAATTTTCATTTTTACAAGTCTGTGGCTGCAGTACGTCATGAATGCACTCTCCGTGTGGAGTCGGTTCCTGTACATCACATATCCTGCTTCTTCTCTCGTGCCCTTCGCTACCTCTCTCCCTTCCTCTCTTGGTTCCCTTCCTCTTTGCAAAAGGTCCATCTCCCTGTTTCCTATTGTTAATGTCTTATTGTGCTCTTTGATTTATTTATACTTTCGGTTTCTCATATAAGGAAAACCATGCACTATTTATGTTTGTGTGTCTGATTTATTTCACTTAATATTATGGTCTCAAAGTGTACCCATTTTCCTACAAATGACTCAAACTTATCCTTCCTTATGGCAGAGTAATACTCTACTGTGCATAAATTCTACATTTTCCGTATACATTCATCTGTTGATGGATACACAGGTTGCCTCCAAGATTTAGCTATTATGAGCTGTGCGGCTATAAACACGGGTGTGCGTGGACTGCTGTGATGTGACGTCTTTAACTCTCTTGAGAAGATATCCAGAAGAGCAATGGTGTGTTTGTCTTTTGGTGACTGTTTTATCTCACTAAGTGTAAGTCCTTAGCTTTTGTCCATGTCGAGACGCACGTGAGGATGTGCTCCTTGGGAATCTCCTGAGTCCCAGGTTTCCGGGAAAGTCCCCCTGTGCAGTTGCGGTGGGTTAAATCAGTAGCCACCACTGACTGAACTCAAGCGCAGTCCTCTGTCCTTCACCAGGCTGGAAGGCAGGATAGAAAGGCCTGTCGCTGTGCCTTAGTCCTTCCGGTGTCAGACCCTCATGCTGCCATTGTCCAGGAGCCACTGGGGCAAAAGCCATCTCATTAGCATATCAGATATGCTAATCCATCCCCCTCATCCCAGGGGCCTCAGGCCCTGTGCCTGGAGCAACTGGGGACTGAAACTAGAATGTGACAACAAAGACGCCCTCATGACACTTCCAACTGACCAAAGTGCAGGACACAGATGCACAAAGAAGTGTGTGTTCCCTGGCTCTGTCCCCTGCCGTGCATTCTGTAGGAGCTGAGTGTGATGACAAAGACCAAATATTTTTTATTATTTAGGCTGATTCCAGCCCCCTATGATACCCATTCTTGATCTAATTTCAGCCCCTGGATATAGCCATTCCTGAACCTTCCTTTCAATTACATGAATCACTAAATCTTCTTTGCCTTTTTAAACCTGGATCAGTTTGTATTGTATTTCTGTCTCTTAGGACGAAGAGAATCCTTGTTTGCCCAGAATAAAATCCAGGTCATCATTGGCACCTTGCTGCAATGCCTCCTCCACCAGGAAGCCCTCCTTGATTTCATAGAACTCCTCTAAGGGTCCCCTCTCCTTGCTGAACGCCCCCCCCCACTCCTGCAGCCCTCATGTGCCATATGGCAAGAGTTGTTTTGTGTGTTGGCTGCACTGCTTGCTTAAGAGGCATAAACACTGGGCCTTTTTCTGTGTTTATTCCCAGCTTTGTCCACAACAGACCCATAAATAGCTGTCAGGCTGAATGAACGAGTGAGTAAATGATTAACCGGTAAAGTGTTGCCTTTCTCTGACAATGGATTTATATTTAAATAGGGTAAGGAAAACAAAAAGCTGTAGCAGCCATGGCAGCTGCAGGGCCCTGGCTGGCGTTCTCTGCTCTGATTCAATAGCAGAAAGGTGTGTGGGCAGGAGTGGCTGCCGGAGACAGGAGGAGAATGGAGTGGGTGGCTCCCATCATCCTGGGTGGCCTGGCCAGGCCCCGTCTGCAGTGCCCACCTGCTAGCCCCAGCTTTTGCAGAGCCTCAGAGACAATGAGGAATAATGTGCCTGGGGACAGCAGGGAGGAAGCTGGGACCATCTTCTTCCAGCTGGTTGTGGCTGGCCAAGTGCATCTCCTAATTGAGCTCATTCTCCTCCCAGCCACTGCTAAAGGATGTGCACAAATGCTTGGAATTCAACTCCTGTCTTCATTCCTTTTCTCGTGGCTGACACAAAATACCTGACACTCAAAGTTAAAGGAGGGAAGGGTTATTCAGGCTCACAGTGCATAGAGGTTTCAGTCCACACTGGCTGACTCCAAGGCAGGGTGGCACGGCACAGGGGCATCACAAAGGAGGGACAGTTCATGGTGAGCAGAAGGCATCCAAAGCAGCAGAAAACAGCCACAGCCCTCTTCCCGTTCCTTATAACGTATCCCAGCCACATGCCCTGAGGGGTAGCACTCACGCCCAAAAGATGCCCTGATCACCATGCTTACTCAAGACACTACAAAGATTTTAGAAGTTCTTTGCCAGGAACGGGGGACAAAACACCAAATACACATTTCTTCTTCTATCACAATATCACAGGGAAACGCTAATGGTCTCCCCATTATCTATGTCCAGAATTGTGCCAAACCAGTCAGTGGACCAATTTAGTAATCACACACCCTTGATCCCTGCATCACGCACTTCATCCCACCATGATACACTCTAGATACAGCCGCCTCTGAAAAGCGCCACCTATGACCCATGATGCTTTGGGGGACATCCAGACATAAGCCACATTCCAACTTCTTTCCTCCCTGTCAAGAGGGAAGGCGGGGAGTGTGTGAAAGAGAAGTGCACAGGGTAAGAAAAGAGGGAAAATACGAAAGAAAAGTGACTCCAGCCTTGACTGATAAATGCTGTATAGCTCTTGTGATTGCCTGGCACTTAGCTGAAATGTGACGCATTTGACCTCATTCATCTGCCCTGTATATGTGCTCAGAGATCCTTGTATCACCCTCTTTCTACAGATGGAAAAGGGAGAAAAATAAAGAACAGGTCAAGCAGGGCTTTTTAAAAATTATTTTCAAATGGAAGGACCAATGGAGCCCAAGCCCTAGGACAGAGTGTGTTGTAGCTGCTCACTGAACAAATGCAAAGGCAGGTTCGGAAGAAGTCGGGCCTGTGCTCTAAAGATAGCACTGTCCATAGAAAGTGGGAAAGTGCACCTTGAACAGTGGTAGGGATGGAGCTGTTCACCCTGCTCATCTTAGTAGAGTCAAACTTTGGTCCTCAAATGCTCTGAAACTAGTCAAATTTGGTACCTGACACATTTTGATGCCAAAACTTTGCCCTGGCACCTGCCATTGTTTTGGTAGCAAACACACAAGCTAGAACTTGGTAGTGTTACCTGCCTTCCAACTCGCTGCCCTTTCAGCCAAGACACTTTGTTTGGCTCTTACATTGTATCTCAGTCTTTGGGAACTAATCACCCGCTACAGACACATGGGAATTTCTGAAGGATGCCCATCCCCATAATTGGGGATTTTCTTGGGAAATGAAAGATTAACCCAGACACTTTAAAACATTTTAAAAATAAGAATTTACTAATCTCAGTGTAAATTATATGTAGGAGGAAAAAGATTGTATATGCAAAACTTCTCACCATGCTTAAGGATAAACCATTTCTCCCAGGTTTTTCACAATTTTGTACCAGATGATCAGGCTTGGGAGTGGGATCAGGACATTAGGTTTAATCAACTGGGGGAAGTTTTTACATTAAAGAGTCTTTGGTCAGATTGGCCTGTGGAGTGGGGGATGTTGTCATGATGTCACAGGGGCATAACAAGCCCAGGCCTTTTACTGACAGTCCCAACTCACAATGGTCCAACTTACAAGCTTTCAACTTCAGAGGGATGTAAAAGTGCTATGCCTTCAGTAGCAACCATACATCCAACTCTGAATTTTAATATTTTTCTTCCAGGCTGGCAATGTTCTGCATAAGACTCTCTTGTGATGCCAGTCAGTGGCAGCAAATAGAACCCTGTCAGCCCCACAATCATGAGGAGAAACTGACTCTGAAGCTGGGATGTTGGAAGGTTAGATGGATCCAGCGCACTTCCCATTAGTGGCATTTTCAATGTGAGATGGGTTTACAGGGACGTGACCCTATTGTACATCAAGGGGCATCTGTATTTGGTCTGTTACTTGTCACATGACTCCAACACTTAGCATCTTAAAACAATACATGCTTATAATTTTATAGCTCTGGCCTGGCTTAGCTGAAGGCTCAGTTCCATCATCAATACCTTCATGATGCTGAAATTAAGAAACTGATCAGGGATATGGTCTCATTAGAAAGATCAAATGAGGAAGGGTCTACTCCTAAGCTCATTCATATGGTTGTTGGCAAGATTCACCTTCTCACGGGCTATTTTCCAGAGCCCTCCCTCAGTTCCTTGCCGCTTTGGCCTCTCCATAAGATAGCACAAAACATGGTGGCCAGTGCCTCAGAGTCAGCACACAGAAAAGGAGTACAGCAAGGCAATGGGCACAGTCTTTTTATGACCTAATCAGGAAGTGACTCCCCATCACATTTAGTCAGTCTTTTTATGGCCTAATCAGGAAGTGATGCCCTATCACATTTAGTCACAGTCTTTTTATGACCTAACAGGGAGTCATAAACCATCACCCTGCCATATTCTGGTTGTTCTAAGAGAATCACTAGATCCAGTACACACCAGAGGAAGGGGCTGAGATCAGAAGGGGGACATGAAGACCAGGAAGCAGGATCAGTGGGACACACTCAGAAACTGTCACCACCCAGGGACTGAGATGCTATCAGGCTTAATAGTCAATCCCAGAGTCAAACTTCCTGGCTCCAAATCCCAGCTCTCCAGCTCCAGCTGTGTGACCTCTCTGCTTCAGTTTCCTCCTCTAGAAAGGGGGCACAATACTTTATATTCCTCTCACAGTCTACCTGGTAAAATTGTGAACAGAATATAATACTCCATCCCCTGGTATACATGGGGGATTGGTTCATGGGCCCTCTGCAAATACAAAAATCCCAGGATTCTCAAGCCCTTTCTATAAAATGGTGCTGTATTTGCACAGAACATGACACACACTCCCACAGATTTAAAATTACCCCTAAACAAAGTTTCATGCCTGATGCAATGTACATACTATATGTGTACTTGTTATATTTTATTATTAGAAAATAAAGACAAACAAAACAATTCTGCATGTGCTCAGCACAGATGCAGTTTTTCTTTGAATAGTTTTGGTCCTGAGTTGGTGGAAGGCATAGTTGCAGAAACCATGGACAGTGAGTTATCCAATATACATCTTGTTGCTCCAATTTTTGAAAACTATTAAAATGGGAACTTTGTTATCACAGAGTACTGTGGAGCTGGCAGAGAGCTGATGCTGGAGATTGTGCAAGGAGCTGGGCCCTGTTTTATGGTGGTGCTGGGTCACTGGTCACCCCCAAGGAAGAAGGGGTTAGCACATCTCTGCCAGCTCCCTTCCCTGAAAACAGAAGTGCTGAGCTCATACAGACACTGGTCTCAGCACTTTTTCATCTGAAAGCTTTGGAAAAGCCTTCAAGTCGGGGGAGGAAGAGGAGAGTTCAGAAGAGCTGGCTGGCAAGATGCTGGGGTGGTGGAAAAAAACGCTTCCAAGGCAAAAAAGGATTAAGAAGCAGCTTTTCAGGGCTCTGGATAGACCGCCTGGGTGGCTGCTGCAGAGACTGTCACCCATTCTAGAGAAGAGGTAAGAAAATCTAGAAGTGCAAGGTTTAAGCTTCACTAACAAACTATTCCCCCACCCAAATGAAAATAGCACTTGCACCTTTCAAAAAAATCTAAGCTCCTAAAAACTATTTTGCCAGAAATAGTAGGTCAACTTAACTGGAGAAATGCATATTTTGGGGCTGCGTGATTGTCTGGTAGACAGGATTAAGTGGGGGCTGGTATCTCGGCTTCCAGACATTGAGCCCACAGAGGTGCCATCAAAACAGAAAAAGGTGGATTGCTCTGTGCTTTAGAATTTACCAGCAATAAGAATTCAGGGCTGGACGTAGCTTTGCTCTTGGGAATGAGTTGGAAAAGAAAATTCAGGTTAACCCAGGGGAAAGGCAGGCATAACTGTGAGCAAAACGCTCTCTGCAGGTGGGTTATGCAATTTATGGATAAAGGTTGTCAAGTCTGCACCCTCAACAGGTTACCTTTGCCAGCTCTGGATGTGCAGGTGACTACTCCCAGCTGTCAGCGTCCTGGGAGTGGGACAGACTACATTTCCCAGCTGTCTTTGAAACTCAGTGTGGTCATATGACAGAGACAGGGTAGCAGAGTTCTTGGGTGCCTCTTCTAGATCTGAACCTTAAGGACAGGGACTTGTCTATGTTTGGCTGTAATCCTTGGTTAGCTAGCAAATCCCAGTCTCTAGGGGGTGGTGTTATGGTACAGGGATGGCTGTGTCCCAGAGTTGCTGTACTAGAAGGCTGGTCTCCAGTGTGGCAGCATCAAGGGGATGACAGGGCCTCATGGGAGGTAGTGAGGGTTAGGGTTAGGCTTAGGGCTAGGCTTAGGGTTAGGGCTAGAGCTAGGGCTAGAATTAGGGTTAGGGTTAGAGTGAGAGTCATTAGCAATGGCCAGAATCCATTCCCCTCATACCTCTAACAGTGGAGTACAAACAGGTGAGGAGAATGAGTGTATACTTTGCCCACAAAAATTAACACTTACACTGCTGGACTCTGTGCTTTAGGACA
The DNA here is from genome assembly GCA_004027595.1 of Dinomys branickii. Taxonomy (NCBI): domain Eukaryota; kingdom Metazoa; phylum Chordata; class Mammalia; order Rodentia; family Dinomyidae; genus Dinomys; species Dinomys branickii. The sequence continues at coordinate 9,940 of PVLD010013328.1, read as the reverse complement.
AGGACTCTATGGAGTTATAACAAGATCCCCACCCAGTACCTGGAACTACAGGGTTTCCTTATGCCAGAGTTGGGTTCACCCAGACCATGGCAGTAACCCCAGCCTGGCTTCGTAAGAGATTTTTCTTCACATTCAAAGTCTAAATCTGTTTTCTATGACTCCTCACCCTGGAAATCCTCACACATCCATGTGCATAGTAGTACCACTTGAAATTGCGCCAAAATAGAAACAACCCTAACACCCATGAACAGATGAATGGATGAGCAAAATGTGGTGCAACTGAATATTATTCAGCCAAGAACATGGAACAAGTCTCTGATACTCGCTCCAACATAAATAAATCTTTTTTTTTTTTTTTTGCGGTACTGGGGATCGAACTCAGGACCCTGCGCTTGCTAGGCAAGTGCTTATTCCACTGAGCTATATCCCCAGCCCCTAACATAAATAAATCTTACAAACATGATCCCGGCTGGCGGTAGTGCACATCTGTCATTCCTGCTACTTGGCAGGTTGAGGGAGGAAGATCTCAAGTTCAAGCCCAGCCTGGGCAACTTAGATCCTATTTCAAAAGTGTGAAAATGTTTTAAAAGGGTTCAGTATCACACAAAACAAACAAACCCATGATGAAAAAAGCCAGACATAAAACACCCGTATTTGATTCCATTTCTGTGAAATGTCCAAAGCAGGTGATTCCAGAGAGATGGTTGCAGAATGCTGCTTGGGGGTCTAGGGAGTGATAGGGAGCGCTTGCCTGGTAGGCGTCATGTTCCCTTTGAGGGGATGGAATTAGATAGTCCTGGTGGCCTTGCACCTTTATGTGCTAAATCTGTTCACTTTATTTTCCCTTCCTTTGTTATTAGGCTGTGTTTGCAGTATGAATAAATACAATCATTACAATATATCCATTTTTCTTTCCTCCTCCCCTCCCCTCCTTAGTCCCCCAGCACTGTTTCTCAGAGCAGCTGCTAGATCTGAGGCAACCTGCTTCCTCCTGGGTGCCATGACCTGTCCTTCCCAGTTGAGCTCAGTCCCATGTTTCTGGAGTCCCCATCCAGATTGCATGGCCAGGCACATCATGGGACCTGACCCACGAATTAGCACCACCCACCAGCACCTGCAGTTCCCCCTTATTCTATGCCCAGGGCTCCGAGAGCAGAGCACTGGCCCCAGCAGCAAAGTCAACCTTCCAGAACTCTTGCTGCGGCCTCCTGGCATCCCTGCTTCCCACTGACCGCGTGTGAAAATGCTCGAGGAGGGTCCATGGGTCCTCACCACCCTGCACCCCCCAGAATGAGGCAGGGGCTCACACTGGGTTGATCCACCTCTCCCCCAGCCTCACGTCCCTTAGACTCCTGTTCCCAACCCAGACACGGCCCCCAGAGGTTCCGGCTGCAGTGGGCAGCAGCAAGGCCCGGCCAGAATGCCTGCAAGTCCAGGTGATGGCTGCACAGTGGTGACTCTGAGGAGCGCCTCACAGGTCTCTCCTGGGGCCACCCCAGCATGGGCTCCATTCCCAGGAAGGTGACCAGGCCTGCTTGCTTCCCACCCACCAAGAGGGACCCTCAGCACCACAGAGCAAGCCTGGGGGCACAGAGAACTCCTCTGCCCCCGCCCCAGCCCACGGGCAGCACGGTGCTGTCACCCAGGTGGAGCAGGAGGGGGGCGTGTGGGGGGAGGGAGAGGGACAGACAGAGACACAGGAAGGGCTGGAGAGGGAAAGGAGGAGACACCGAGAGGGAGGAGGAGAAAAAGAGAGGGGCAGAGATACCTAGGACAGGAAGAGAAAGCGAGAAAGGTGGGAGAGAAACAGAGATACCAGAGACAAACGAAACCAAGACAGACACAGAAACTGAGACCAAGACCGAGACCAGGACAGGGACAGGGACAGGGACAGGGACAGGGAGCTCCAGCTCGTCTCAATGCCTCTATGAATGGTATTGATACGCCAGACACAGAGTGCACGCCTGTCACCCCCCACACTTGGAAGCTGAGGCAGAAGAGCACTGGTCTTGTGTAAAAGTGTCAACGAATGACACGGGAAAGCTGAGCCAGGCCAGCCCACAATGAGCAAAAACCGGAGACCCACCGCTCCACGGTTCCCAGGGCAGACATCATCTGCAGTCAGGCTGCTGCTTGGGTTCAAGTCCTGCTTGCGTGCTGTGTGACCCGGGACAGGTTGCACTTCTCTGTGCCCCCAGGAGAGGGGGCAGTGATCCTGTCTAATGCGTGGGGCCTTTACGGGTTTACCTAACCACTTCCTGCACAGTGGTTAGCAAAACCACCACGCTGATCGAGTCCAGGGAGCCTGGCTGCAGGCCACGTAGGAAAGCCAAGTGCCTCCATCTGCTGGGCTGTTTGTTGTAACAACTGCCAGGCACTACGAGGACATAAATGTCCGCTCATGTCAGGAGCGGACCAGAGACAAACACCCAGCTAGTGGATCTAGGGGGTGAGGGTTGAACCACCCCTCTTGTTAGTGCTATGTTCACGGACGGGCCAGTGTAAACCAACACAACCTGATAGAAAAGCTTTCCTGGGGCTTCTGAGAAGCAAGTTTTTCTCTAAAGAAATCATCCCGGGAAGTCAGTCAACATTCAACACCAATCATTTCATCAGCCTGTTTTGTTAAGCAACTACTACATGTTTTGCATTGGGCACAGCGAAGGGGGGATTCCAGAGAAGTTCAGTGACGGTTCTCCTCTGTTCAGTCCCCTGTGATGTCTGTACATGGTTTGAATGTGGCCCCCAAAAGCCTGGAATGTTCCCAAGGATCCCCATGAAAGGCTGGCAGCACTGCTGGTGGAAGATTACAAAGGTTGGGACAGGATTGGAAGTGGGGTGCTCCGGCTGCTGAGGACCTGGGCTTAGCTGCAATATTTCTCAGAATCCACACCGCCCCCAGCTTCCTTTACTGCTTCCCGTTCTCCTCTCCTCTCTCCCTAATTTGTTTTCTTTTGTTTTGTTGAGGCAGGGCCTCTCAGGTGTAGCCTAGGCTGGCCTCAAACTCGCAGCAATCCTCCTGCCTCAGCCTCCCAAGTGCTGGGATCACAGGTGTACACCACCACGCCTAGCTTCTTCCCCTAATTTCATAGTCTGTTGTACAATTCTACTTTGCCCCTCCCTGGATGAGAAACCTCAGAGCTTCCCCCACCCTGACACACCTCTTCTCTCACCTGGTATTTTACTTTTATTCAGATGGGGAAAATAAATCCCATCTTCCTTGTCACTATCTCTAGCTGTGACTACACGTGCGATCAACAGATCGCAGTGGCAATAGCAGTGTTCACTGTGCTGCGAGCTTGTCACCCGCGAAGCCCAGGTTTTCATGCCACGTTGCACTCCCCACGGGTTCTCTAGACTCGCGCTCCCTCACTGCGCCCCAGGAGCCGGTAGCCCGTCGCTCACTCCTGTGTGTGGGGTTATGGAAGGAGCACATCTGTTACAGCGAGACGACTCTATCCTTTAAAATATTCTCACAACTCAGGTTCAGAATAACTGGTTTCCCCTACTTGAAATCATATGCCCAACACCACTGTGGAGAAGCGATCTCTTGAGTACTGATACTTCTGAAATATTTCTAGGACCCTCTCCTCACATTATTTCCAAGGCTGTGGCTGTGGTTCAGATATCCCTGGTCTCACTGGTGTCTCCTCCCTCCACACCCTCCTCTTGCTCTACCTAACTGCCCTCTTTTAAAAATCCACAACAAAGCCTGGCATGGTGGTTCTTCCCTGTCACCCCAGCCCTCAGGAGGCTGAGGCATGAGACTCTCCATGAATTCAAGGCCACCTTGGGCTACAAGGTGAGTTCAAGGCCAGCTTGACCTACACAGCGAGACCCTGTCTCAAAAAAAATGCATAGCAAAAATTAATAACTGGTATTTACACTGAATAGTAAGGTCAATAGCAGATATTAGAAATAAAAAACTCATGACTTGCTTCTTTGATCTACCCATGTCTTAAGGTCTAAGTATGTCACTAATAAGTTAGGGGATTATGCAAGAAAGTGAAAAGGTTGTCTTTTCTCCAAAAATCAGAAGACTTAGCCCAAAAGAGTGCTTATTCCCACCCGGCAGCACTCAGCTTCTCCTGAGCAAAGCCACCCCGCTCAGAGGAGCAGTGCCTCCTTCCTGACCCAGCCCCTGACTTTCGGACAGATGCAAAGCCTGTAAGGAAGGAGGCTCTCAGGCTTTGAGCAGAAACCTGTGACTTGGGACTTCCAGCTGCTCCAATGCTGTGTGAAACTCCTGCCCTCGGGTGGGGCTGTGGTGACCAAGGCTAGTCACCTGTGTGGGCGGAGTCTGTGGGCAGTAATCACACACAGCCTGTGTGATCGTCCTCCTGAGGAGTCTCCTGCAGCCCACAGAAACGTCCCTAGCAGGGGGACCACACAGCCAAAAGTAGACCACACAAACTCCCACCTGGCTCTGCCTGCTGATTCTTTCTTGGGCAGCTTTGACGAAGCCAGCCATCCTAAGGGAAGGAACCGAGGGCATCCCTCATCAGCGGCCTTCGGTCCCATCATTTTCACAAAGCAGAATATTACCAACAACTGGGCAAGCCTAGAAACCATCTCTCCCAGTCTAGCTTTCCAATAGCCTAATCCTGGCCTACACTTTGACTGTTACCTTGGGCAGGGTCTTAAAGAAGAGGACCTACACCAAGACCTGTGACTTATTGAAATTTGAGATAGTAAACATGTGTTGTTTAATGCCATGAACTTGTGGTTGTGTATCATGTGTTTGTGCATGTTTGTTATGCAGCTATAGCTAACTGATACAAATCTAGCACTTCTATGATGTTAACCACATAGCCTATTCTAAGGCCTCTGCTTACACTCTTTCATTTACCCCACAATTATGGGGAAAGTGTTATTTTCATTTTACTTATGGGGCAAGTAAGACACAGAGAAGTTAGATTTGTTCAGCTGGTCAACTTCAGGGCCAGGGTGCCATCTCTCTCTGCAGACACAGAGGTGCTTCCTTACAGCCCTGAGAAGACAAACTGACCCTGCTACCCATCAAAATATTCATCTGCCCAGACACAAGAACAAGACGCTCCAAGAATGAACAGGTCAGACACACTGCGGCAAAGTTTAGGACACCCTCAGTCCTCCATATCCCTAGATTTTGCATCCTCAGATCCAACAACTGAAGGTGGGAAATATTTAAAAGAAACTGCATCTCCTCAGAACACACAGGTCTTTCCTCATTTCCCCGAGCTGGTGTAACTGTTCACACATCATGCATGCAGTTCTGTTCTAAGTCATCAGAGGGGACTCAAAGTCTGGGGGAGGCTGTGTGCAGGCCCTGCCAAACCCATGCCTCAAGAGACTTGTTGGTGGGGTCTGGAGGTGCTGGTGTGAATTCCCTGCAGACATGGGGTGTGCAGGAGATGGCGGCAGGGAAGCAGGGCGGCCCGGGAAGGACTGCGAGGGCAGGGGGTGCTCCCTCCGAGTGCTCCTGGCAACAGCAGTTTACTAACTGGTGTGGAAGTATTTTAATATTTAACAATCAGCTACCAATGTGTCCCAGAGAGAAGCCAACAGGATGAGAATCCAAACCGTGAATCATACGAGAATGATTCCGTGTTGGCTCAGGAACAGATTAGACACTGTGTTTGGGGTTTTCTCTCTCTTTTTTTCATTCCCCCAGTGGATGTTCAGCTTTGGAGTTGTGTATGGAACTGGAGACCTCGGCTGAGCAAAGGCCAGGACGCCAAGGGCTGCTCACGGCTTAGGAAGACCTGGGGATTTCTCCACACACGGATGCCCAGACCCCACCTCCACGGTGACGCCCTCTTCCACGGTGGATGCAGTGGGTGCAGCCCTGAGCACTGGGCTTCCTTACTGGCCCTGGTGATGTGAGGCCAAGTTGAGAAGCTCTGACCTGAAACTGCTTTCTACAATGTGGTCCCGGTGCCCCAGCTCCACCCCCAGCAGCAGGCACTTCTGAGAATCGCGGGTGTGATAAAGACAGAAATTTTTGTGTGCAGTGCTGGAGATGGAGCCCAGGGCCTCTGCTTCGAGCTACCTCCGACTTTGCTAAGCTGTTAGATTGCCCAAGCTTGCGATCTTCCTGCCTCAGCCTTCCCGAGTGCTTGGGATGACAGGCATGCAGTTAAATATCTATCTTTTTTATTGGACATAGTAATGGCGGGCAGGGATGGGTGCAGTATTCACTGGCACATCCGTCGTCTCCAGCACTGAGTGTTCCCATGTGAGGGGACAGTTGATCTCTTTCTTTCTTAGCTATATTAAAGTACTGGATTTACTCCCGCAGACCGCAGTCCCTCTCGGCACTTCAGCAGGTCTGAGGTTAAGTCCTCCTGCCTCGCACTGGCCCTGCCCCATCCTCCGCCACTGCGTTCACACGGTGAGGACAGAGTCAGGTTTTGATCACAGAACCCACTAGAGGACCCTGAGGGGCCCACAGCTAAACATTCGCTCTGCGGCCCTGTCCTGAGACCTCTGCAGATACTGGATCCGCACAGCCCACGGTGACACCGCCTTCGGGCAGCAGAGTGGGCCTCGCGGAGCCCCTCCCAGACCTGGCCAACTGCAGCACTCGCAGGCTGGGCTTTGGAAAGCATCGCCCCAGATATGTCTCTTGTACCACATTTGGGGCCTTCCCGGAGAAGTGGAGACAGGCAGGAGTGAATTCGCTGGATGGTGAAGGAACGCACTGGATTTGCAAGTGGTGCTTGGAGAGACGCGAGGTGGCTCTTTAAACGCATGGCCCAGCCAGCGCCTGCTCTGCCGGCCCTTCCAATTCTGCTCTGGGGACCATAAGGACCCGCACTAGCCTTCTGGTGCGAGCAGCAGAGGCCAGGGCTGTGCCGACTGGGTTAGGCGGAAGGTGAGCGCGCAGCGTTTTGCCGCACCCCACTTTGAACCTCACAAGTAGTCCCGGATTACCTGTGCTCTGCTCGCCTCTGGGTTTTTCTGGGTCTCAGCCTGAGCTCAGAGTCCACACAACCACGTCCAGCAGCCGCTGAGCACATTCTACCCGCAAAGCTGTGCCCTGAGCGACTCCAGAGACTGAGGGATCAAACAGGAAGGCACTGGGGATCCCCAGAGTGGGAGAGCTGGGAGGAGGGAACTGGGGAAGCCTGGCACTCACAGACGAGCTGACCAGCTGTTGGGAGGCTCCATCTCCTCCCCTACGCCTCCCTTCTCTGCTCCTGGCTGCCCTGCGATGAGCAGCTCTCCTCCTCCAGGCCCCTCTGCCTGGGGCCTGCTGACTACAGACTGTAACCCCAAGCCAGAATAAACCTCCCCTTCCTTAAATTTCAGGTGTCAGGTATTTTTGTCCCAGCACTGGTTCTATCCTACTGGCTTCACTATTTAACCTTCTTGTGCCTTAGTTGCCACCTCTGTGAAATGAATGCAGGGCTGGGGGTCCCATGAGCTCATATGCATAGCTGGGGCCATGGTGGCTGTGAAGATTGATCTCTACTCAGCTCCTAAATCTGTACTCAGTTGCCATCTGTGTGTCTGCTTCTTCCTCCAGGGAAACCAGGCTTAGAACCAGAGCACGCCCTGGGGAGACAGCTGAAAATAGGGTTCACTTGCTCTAAACCTTGTGAATATAGGGTGCACAGGTCTCAAAGCCAAAGCCATACGGTCAGCACAGGACTCATCAGTTATTCATTCAACAAACATTCCCTACTAGACACAGGGCACTTTGCTAAGCAAGGCAGACACAGAAGCAGACAAGATACTCTCCTGCTCCTGCAGAGGTGACAGTCCAGTTTGGAAGGAAATATATAATTTTACATGTAGTCCACAGTAACTCGGAAGGGGAGTGCCCCCGAAAGGAAGTGACATTTGTGGAGAGACCAGATGCAAGGAGTGGGCCATGGGGGGAGCATGCTAAGCAGAGGAACAGCATGTACATGTTCAGGTCCATCCTAGGAGGGCACCTGGTGTCCCGGGAAGCTGAGGCAGGAGGATTGCTTGAGCCCAGGAGTTGGAGGCCACTTAGGCAGCAGAGCAAGATGCTGTCTGTAAAAACTGCAGGAACAGAAAGGAGGCCCAGGAGCGACCAAATGACAGCACAACCGGGAAAGCCCAGGCGAGACGGGGAAGCAGGTGCCAGTGGGGGCCCTGATGGGAGCAGGACTGTGCCCAGGGCCCCCAGAACCTCGAGGTGTCAAAAGCATGGAGTCTGGGGTGCAGGCAGCAGAACAGAGGAGCCTGTGGTGGGCTCTGAAGGCCATCAGGGAGAAGCCCGCAGACCGCAGGCAGCTGCCAGCCAAGGCCACCCACACCAGGGCAAGAGGGGGCCTTTCCGTCCCCATGCTAGTCTGCCGCCAGGAAGGGGGCTCCAGGGCCAGGCCTTCCCCCCTTACACAGCCACTAAGCTGGACTCCTCCAACCTGCCTCCCTGTAACAAAGATAGAATACCTCAGTGTGGTGGCGCACACTGTCCTCTCAGCACTCAGAGGCTGAGGCAGGACAGTTCCAATTTAGATCCCAGCCTGGGCAACTTGAGACTTAGTGAAAGACTGTCTCAAAAACATTTTTTAAAAAGGCTGGGGATGGAGCTCAGGGGAAAAGAGCCTGGGTTCAACTCCAGGTACCGCAAAAGAAAGAGGAGCAAGGAGGGGAAGAGACCGAGATAGAGACAGAGACAGAGAGAAAGAAAGAAAGGAAAAAGAAAAAGAAAAGAAAGGAAAGGAGAAGATCTGAAGACGGGGCCCTCCTGCCTATGAGGAGAGAAATCACTTTCAGTGTCATGATTGGCTATTGAAGGATGAGAACTGGATTTTTTGTTTTGCTTTTTCAGATAGGGTCTGGCTATGGAGCCCAGGCTGGCCTCAAACTAGAGGGGATCCTCCTGCCTCAGTCTCCCAAGTGCTGCGATGACAGGTGTGCACCACCACTCCCAGCTGGAGAACTGCATTTGCAACTGGGGGCAGCCTACCCCAGCAACACTATCCGCCAGAGGCAGAAAACTAAAGGTGGGGATATGGATGGAGGGGGGCTGGCCGGGTCCCTTTTCTTGGCCCAGCATGGGCGGTTCGCGAGCCACAGAGCCCCCTGGTGGCCCATGTGATAGGCGCAGGTGAACGCCGAGAAGACCAAGGGTTTTGAGCACTTACAAAGTGCTAGGCCAGATCTCACTCAGGGAGCTGCAATTCACTTCCATAATAAAAGACACTAGGTGAGCCAGGCATGGGGCACAGGCCTGAAATCCCCACACTGAGAGGCTGAGGCAGGAGGATCTCAAGTCTGAGGCCAGCCTGAGCAACTTAGCCAGATCATCTTAAAAATTTTTTTTCATAAAAATACAATAAAATAGAAAAAGTCTAGGGATGTAGCTTAGCACTCCCTGGGTTCAGTCCTCAATACAAAAAAACAAAAAACAGGTCAGGCTTATGGAAGTATAAACTAGAAATCACTGGTACCTAATGTTAAGCAAACCAAGTCAGACACATTAGGTTAAATATTGCATGGCTTCTCTTACATGAGGAACCCAAAGTACATGTATGCAAACGTGGAGCCCAGTGGAAGCTGGATGAGCAGGAAGTGGGGGGGGGTGCCCCGGTTCCCCAGAATACCTATTTCGTTGTTGCACAGTATTTTAGTGTATGCTGATCCATCTCTTTTACACTACTAGTTTCTCTTAGTTAATTGGAAAGAAAGTTTTGTGCTATCATCTGTTTGTTTCTCCTTTGTGAGACCCTCCTGGCTGCTTACCTGTCTTGTACTGAGTAACTGCTTTGAAGACCACAACACACCGTGTATTAACTGCTGCTATTCTCTTATTACTCGGTTATAATTTTTTTTTCATAAAATGAAGAAATAAAGGGAATGTGCTGGTTGCCAAGGCCTGGAGCATGATACATGCACAGGGGAGGGAGAGAGCCTCGTGGATGGTGGATGGTGGATAGTAGATAGGTGGATGGGGGATGGGGGATGGGTGGATGGTGGATGT